>JAYJLV010002897.1:0-10410 GCA_036873485.1 Torymus texanus | reverse complement strand
AAATCAAATACGAATATTTTGTTATTATGTCAATCTAAGAAATGGGCATATAATGGGAAAAAATCGTTTCATCTAAGTGATTAATTAGCCAGTTTTACTAGCCATTTTCTAACTTCTTGGCCATTTCATATAGATGAATTTCTACCAGCGTACAGTAGTAATATTATAACACAGATATATGAGCCCTTTGAAACCAATTCTAATCGTATTATAATATAAATTTTCTTCAACTACCACGTTATTTCGATATCTATATAGCCGGTTTTCTATGTTTTCTTTTGCTTTTTTTTTATCAATCAAGAAGCTAAGAGCCATTAATTTATATCTTTACAAACCAATTTACACCGGGCTCTCAACTATATATAATTAAATGTAACGCCACATTTCTCACGTCGTATACCAAAAGCTACATCATTTATTAACCGAAAAAAAAGATCCCAACCATCCACTATACATCTGACCCAGATCTACATTCACACCTTTTTTTCCTCTCCTCCCTTATACTCCCAAAACTGCGCAACTCTTCACCACGCACAAAAGCCAGCATCTCTCACCCATCCTTACAACATCATCCGAGAGAGAATCGATTACCGCGTAACCTCTCCTCTACACACACGCGTACATCAAGCGCCTCGAGAAAAAGCCCGATCACGAGAAAGAAATGAACAAGTTTAGTCTAGCATCATCCACTCGTACCATTGTCACGTGACTATATATATATATATATATATATATATCTTAGGGTATTTAGACACGGCACGTTATACACGCGGTCTGGCTTCTATATGCGCCAAAAAGGAATATATATTGCTTACCGACCACCGACGGCGTTGTAACGCATACACACACGCGTGAGGAAAACCGATTAGGCACGCGAAGCCGTGCGCGTAAATCGGCATTTCACGGGGCGCGTTCGATACTTATATCTATAGGAAGCTCTTAATCCGAGAGGTTCGTTTAAGAGGTGCTATTATTATATAGCCACTGATGCGCTGCTGTGTGGCCTTTGAGAGGTTCAGAAGCTGTGTGTGTGTGTGTGTGTGAAGTGATCGAATCGAGGGTTTCTTTCGGAACGTGGTAACGAGTCTCTACGGGGTGGTATTTATATGACGTGTGAAACGGATTCATTGTGGGGGATTGTGAAACGATGAGATCTTAATTGAATTAGGTTCGTTATAGATAGTCGTAGATGGGTTTCGACGATTCATGCCGTGGAAGTCGTGATTGAGTTGTGAATATATGCAAGTGTTTCTTTTTGCGATGGGAGTTTGGTATGCAGGATAAGGTTTGTGTTTATTAATGAAGAAAGGGTAGAAATTTTAGGAGTATTGGGACAGAGTTATTTTGTTTTTTTTTTCAATGTATTCTAATGAGAATATTCAAACTGGTGTTATTTTATGTTATTCTACAACGCAAAATAGTTTGAAAAGCATACGATATCAATATGTAATTCTATGTTGATATTAATTTATTCCTAAATATTTATATTTGCATGTAAATTTACGATATTAAAATGCCTAAAATGCAGTCGCCAGTAAAAATGCCAATGAAATTACGAGTATTGAAAATGAAAGATAATATCTATATGACACACCTTCCATGAATATCTGTATATATTTCAACTCTTTTTAACTCCAAAAAAAGAGTCGGATAAAACTGTTTTCCACGATCACGTACATTCTAGATGTATCAAATAAAATAAAATAACGTATACCACCCACAGCCTCAAAAGTCACATTCCTCCACGAACTTTTTAACCCTAAACCGACAAAATACCCTCCGATATTTAAATAATAAAAAAATCTCATTGAAAATGCAAATTCCCTCTCCAAACCTACAAAAGCGCCTCCGAAAAAAAAACTTACTTTCTCGTCCTTTCCCGCCCGTACCGAATTAGCTTTACCTCCAAAAAACCTCGGGAAAACTCTCCCATAGTGACAAATCTCAAAATTAGCTGGAGCAGAGCAGCAGCAGCAGACTCTCCGTCACTATATACTGAATGAGATCGTGCGCGCGCGCGTTTCTTCCCCCCTGCTGGAGTAAATTTGACGTTGACCAAATAAACACATTCAATCGCGCAGCGACAGTGGCGGCGGTACGACTTTTGAAGTGGGTCGGCCATTGTTGTGCCCAGGGCCTTTTGGCGGCACCTTTGGCCCCTCCCTTTGTCACCCTAGGGTGTGAAAAGGGCGACGTACGCACGCGTATATATATGCATGCGTATATAGAGAACGATATATATACGTGTGTGTGTGTGTGTGTATATATATATATATATATATATATATATATACACACAGAAGAGAAGCGGTAGAAAGATGTGTCGGACTAATTCACATAGAGTGTTGACGGTTGTCGCTTGTATGTCTGTATATATCGGCTGGCTTGCGCACTCGAGTGACTCGCTTGTTTGGAGTGCGTTTTATATGTATATATGTAGGTTGCGGCGGTGCTTTTGCGGCGAAGGTTTTGACTTTTTCCGCGGAAGTTTGCGATGGGAAGAGAGATGGTGAGGTGCTACGGGATACGATGAGGTGGTTTTTTTTCTAGGGGTCGAGAGGAAGTGACGAGAGTTCTCGGTATGTGGAAATGATCGTGTGAATATTGTTATATGTTGGGTGTTGTTGGAGAAATTTTATTTGATATCGTTGTTTTCAATCGATGTTACAGAGATGAAGAAAAAGGATGGCATTTTGGGAAGTATTTTTACGAAGATAGCGATAATAGTTTATGCGGTAAAACATTTTCTGAGAAAAGTAGTTGAGATCTTCTAAGATTCTTCATATTTTCATTAATTTTATCGGTAAGTCTTGTGTTCACAGTAATTTACATGTTTTTGTAAGACGTTAAAAGATTAATGGCATGTTCAATGTTTGTTAATGTGATAATCAAATAAAAATTTTTAGCAAAAATAAATATATAAAATAAATATATAATTCATCTAAAAATCTTACTGTTATACTTAAAATAAAAGTTTTATAAAGTGTAAATAGCAAATGTTTCTGAATAGTATACAATTATGAAATAGAAGCAATGTTCGTTTTCTAGCCATAAATTTTATGGTTCAGAATTCTACCAGAGTTACTAAAATTTTATAAAACTAGTGGTAATATAAGACCAACGAATATACACTGTATTAGAAAAAATATTTCAACGAAACATAAGAATGAACGTTGCCAATATTATTCATTGAAAAGAAATATTGAACACGTTATACTGCCTATCAAACATTAAGTTTCCAACTTCGGGTTTCAAATAAATTACTCGTGTGTCAATTAACAAAAAATTTACAAAAAATTAATTGTTTTTCTTACATTAATTATTTTATAAATATTCGTGAAATTAATTTATAGATAAATGATTTTCTCTTTAATGAATAGTATTTTAGTTTATAAAAAATATATTTTACTAATTACAATAGTAAAAATGATATAAATAAAACGGTGAACCTCCTTCTGGGATCACGACTACTATATAGTATTAAGGAGACATGAACAAAAACAACAGAAACTTATGTGATCCACTTCCATGTATTTACAATCGGCAACACGGACCCTTGACGAAATAAAGAACAATCATTATACAACAACTTGATTTATCGCTACACTCGAACCGCTCCGTTTCTAAAAGCTCCTTACATAACACGCGACCTCACCTAATAACCGTAAAACCGGACGTAGCAGCCTCCCATTCACCAAACTCTAAACGTCCTCCACCCGCCGATCTCTTCACTACTCTCGCCATTCACTCTCGAGTTGACATTTCGCGCGAACAATACCCGTGTCCACTCCAAGAAAAAAAAAGATGTAGCCTCCTACCAACCCCCAACTAATTTACGCAAATTCCGACAAATTTCGGCCAATTGCCAGGATCATTGTCCATCCTCTAGGCACACAGTAGCTTCTGAACAACGCATACGTGTTGGCGGCGAACTTGAAAACCGCGGCATAGAAAAAAGGCGGCGCGCGCAGCGAGTGATCATAGCTCGGCAGGGGGCGCACAACTTTTCCAAGCGGATCTTTTGTGGTAGCTAATCGTGACGGCAGGGGGCGACGTCCGCGGCGACGAACTGTCTACGAAGTATATGTATGGCGACGCTTGATGGCTCTCTTTTTTCTTCGATCTTTCTTTTTTTTTTGAGGGTTGGGGGAAAAAAGAGGTTGAATCGGAGTCGGTGCAGGTTTTTGGAAATCCAAAGGAGGGAGGGATTAATTGCGAAGTTCCAGGGACTGCTGCCCGACGATCTTTTATTGGAGTTGGAATTTCAGGGATGCAATGGAAACGCGACAATGTGGTGATATGTGATATAGATGTGTTTATAGAAATATGGATTGCTTTTGATCTTTGCCGGGCGACATATCGATTTGTCCGAATTCAAGATAGATTCTTTGTACTCACCTGAATTCATTATTATTATTTGATATTTAGTTAACGATTTTATTTGAATCACGAGTAATTTTCAATGTAAAATGAAAAACGTTACCGATTGAATACAAGACAAAAAAGTTTATATAAAGTCAACATGATTTATATAAAGGAACATAATTCCATTATCCTCTGCGTATTTTCGTGGTCAATTTATTAAAAGCTCTTATTGTTACTTTAGTACAAGATAATAAATTAATAATGGTTAAATTAAATCATAAAAACCGTTTTACGGTTTTCAATTTGATAACCTTCATCAAACCCCGTGGGGTCTTATCAAAAATATTCATAACATATATGTATAAGAGGTGCTTTTAAATCTTTGTGTTTTGGTTATTAAATTAATATTGGCGTGTGATAGTTAGAAAATTTTATGGATCGCATTAAAATTAATTAAAACTTTCACGACCGCTCTAAATAAAACTCTTTAATGTTCTGTTACATTTTTTTTATATATCATAACACCCGCTTATCTTTATTCGTATTTATTGTCTATAATTACTATTCGTTTAAAATAAAATGTCACGTTTTCTTGTAATATCCTCACGGAAAATGACTATAATACTCTCACGTAAGGAATTCAAATCCGCGATCGATCAAAATTACCGATATATTCTTACAACTCCTATATTACAACTTGAGGATCGATCATTCTTGCAAGAATAGAAACATTCTCATACCGTATCATCACCTTTCCTCTCAACGCAGGTGCGCGCGCATATAGGGCCCACTTAACCATATACCCCAAAACGACATTCCACTCCACTTCCCAAAAGCTCGCTCGCCTCTCCGCCCCGCATGTTTTATAAACTTTGACGTCGCGCTATGATCTCGCGCGAATGCTGTTTCCCCGAACACATCGACAGCCGTGAAAATCGGGCAAATTAATACATTCCATGGCTGCTATATACCTTTCTCTCTCTCTCTCTACATATACACACACATACTAGCAATACGTGGTACAAACCTATATAAGAGAGAAAGGGACAACGACGAGAGAGAGAGGGGCGGACTCGTTCCGGTCGAACTGGGCGTGGCGGCGCCCTATGCATGCACACGTTTATATATATATACCATTGTCACCCTCTCGACTTCGAGTCTCGCGCGCGCGCGAGCGCGTTGTCACTCTTCGTCCGAAAGGTCCGTAAAGAGGCGCACTTTTGGCACTATATGTTGTATATAAGATCGCGTTTGATCTTTTTTTCGGCGCGACACATTGTGGATTTTAATTGAATCCGCGGGGGATGTCTAGGTACGTCTTAATAAAACGCGCTGGTCTTTCTGATGTCGCGTTCATATTTCGGGTACCTTTTGTATTTGGATTTTGGAGTGAAGAAGCTACTTTGTAGTAGCGTTTTTTTTTTTTAGTTCGAAAAGTATAAGTAGCCGCGACAATGTGTGTGTAGGTGTTAACGCGTGCCCGCGTGGTTGATTTTAAAGGAGTATACGGGGAATTGGATTTTTTTTATATGCGCGTGTTGCGTTGTATTTTGTGTGCATTATGAGATTTTATTGGAATTTTATTTGATCGATTGGAATAGTGTATTTATTGTTATGTGGGTTCCGGGAATATGTGAAATAATGTTTTTTTGGGGTGGTTAGTATGTGTTATTAACTTGGTTTAAAAAACTGTTTATAATTAGTAGGAGTGGAGTTATTTAAAGTTTTTTTATGTAGGGAAATGTAAAGGACGTTATAGATGAGCCTAAATTTGAAGTCTTTAGCGATTTATTATCGTTGTGGTTTTGGGAGATTCATACTCTCCTTACCAAAGCTGCAAACAAATTTCGATAGAAAAGAACAAAATACATTATAAATAAGTAAAAATACAAGTAAAGTATAAAAAAACAGTGCCAAATTGTGCCCGAGTAGGTACATTTGGGACATTTTGGAACAGGTTTAGAACAGATTGACACTTTTGCAGCCACTAAAAATAAATTTAGTTTGAATTGTGCTAAACTGTGCAGAACTGTATTGATAGTAAAACAAAATTATTTTCAACTATGCTTTAACATTTTAAACTGTGCCAATCTGTATTAAACCTATGGAAAATGCTCGAAATTTACCTTATATTTGGCATAGTTTTCCACATTCTATCACCCTTAGGTACGATATATGCCCTAGAATTTTTTTTTCATTTTCATCAAGTATTTGTATCGTGCATTACTATTATCCAAAATACAATAAAAATTGTTTTAAAAAATTATCCAGAGAAAAATAATGTAGTAATAATTACAAAATAATAGCAATTTTTACAATAAATTTTAGGAATGTTCATGAAAATATGACTCTGTCCCGCGGTTACTATTCCATATGGTAATTTTTACTTGTAAGAAATTTTTGTTTGTGTATAAATAAATTATAAATAACGTTGAATACGGTGCAAGCACTTGTATATATTTAGGATGTATCGCCACCTGCAGTTTATTTGGACCAGGAAGTGACCAATTTTTTATGATGAGAAACTTCAGAGCGGATCCAGTAGTCAAATCTATATGGATCTCGGACACACGGCGAAAAAATGTGGGGGTTTCTTGCATTGAGTTGAACATCACCCGGTGTCCGAATATGTTTTAGATATTTATGTCACATTTGTAGAGTTAAACACCGAAAACATATTCAAATCACCGAACCAACACTTTGTTAAGAGCGAAAAATCATATCTAAAGGATCGCCGAAGTTGCATAGGTTTTCCGGGGCCACCTATCCAAGCACTATAATAACTCTAACATCATAAGCATAATTAAATAATTGTATAACAAACTCTTGGTTTGCTTAACTTTAAGAAGTCAAATCAAATAAAAATTTTTTTTAATTTTTATATGATGAGATGTATCTTTTTATAGGAATTACTCAATTGCACATTTTATGTATTTTTGATACTGTTATATCGACCGAATTCATTTCGAATCGAACGATGATTTGACACGTATTATTTTTATTTTTTAATTACACTAAAATTGCATACCGTTATCAAAACTGCTTTCATTGTATAAGTTTTTTAAGCTTTCGTGTAATTTATACGTGATGAGTTTACTTTTTTTGTAAAGATATGAATACTTATCCAACTACAGACGTTAGATAGTTCATGTTACCTTATTATAGTAACAAGAGAAGACAAATATATTAAGTGCTATAAGACTTCTTTTACTTTATGGGATACTCAATAATAGTCAATTTAAATTTCTTTGTTTAATAATACTTCTTTTTAGATTTTTTAATTTTGTAAGTACCTCTGTTGTATTTTTTCCTTTGAACTTGAGTGATTTGATGATTAAGTTTTTGCCGTAAAAATGTAAGCTTTACTTATAGTTGGTTTGTAAATATATTATTTTAATTTTATCCACAGTATTCCTCCAGGGATAAAACGACGCAAAAATACGTATATATAATCGTTTTAAAAGAAAAATAACATATATAAATTCCAAAATAATCGGGGGTATGACCGAAGTCGCACCATTTTAATATTTGAACCGATTTTAAATATATTCCTGGATTCATTATTTTAAGGTTCGTTTTGAAACTCGCAAAGTTGATTAAATAACTCTGTTCGGGAGTTGATTATACTTTTTCGACCAGCTTCCGTATTAGTATCTTCTTGAATCGGATTCGGAGATGATACGCGTTCGTTTACTGAGCCAACGAAATGTCACCTCGGTAAGATTTAGCTTCTGTAAATTTTTTTATTAAAAATAAATTGAACATTAAAAACATTTATTTTTCACCGGTTGCACCTGCTGTTGTATATCTCTTCTCTAAATATAATATGTTTCTAGTAAACAAATACAATTATAAAAAATTAATTTGAATAAAAAATTTAAATCAAAATTTACTGCAAATATTTTTATTAGATTCAATTTGATTTTATTATGAGTGAAAAGAATAAGCATGCGGTTGATAAAATTCTTCTTATGATTTTAAACTTTAAATGAAAATAAGTATTCAAATTTCTCTTTTAAAAAATTACTGTCCGAATAATGAACAATTTTCTATAATTCGTTATCTACTTATATAATTATGTAAAACAAAGAATCTAGCACTGTACAAAATTTCAGACAATGATATTAACTCCACTTTGTGTAAAGTTTGAACGAAATGTTGAAAAACGATGCTAAACGGTATAAAACTTTGTTTACCCACGACAGACTGTTACATAATCTAAAATCGTTTAATATAATCACAATTAGGCACAGTTTACCACAAATAATTTTGAACTATTGAAAAAAAAATTCTTTTGACTTTTATATGGCGAGATACAGATACGCACAATTATTATGATCTGGCAAAGCTTACCACAAATATAGCATATTTAGGAACAATTTAGCAAAAATAACGTGCAGCTATCGAAAAATCATTTTGTATTGTACATTTTTGAAAATGTTAAATTTGAACCAAAATTTTGTTAATGACTAAAACTGATTTTTTTAGCTATGTTAAACTGTGCCGAACTCTGTCGAACAATGTGCGAAATGTATGCATTGGAGGACCTATTTTAGCACATTTTTACCCTAATGAAAAAACTCAGGTAAGTTTTTACGTCAATATCTCACCTAACTTTTGAAAACCAGTTAACTACATTTGGTTTAAAAATTATCCGCTTTATATTTTAAGCAGTAACGCATTTCTTTTGTAAACCCATCCAAAAAGTACTTCTTATTTAAAATTGATTTTATGCAAAAATTTTCAGTTTGTGTACTACATTTGTACTACATTACATGAGATTTTAAAAAGAAACAAAGAAATCGTATTTAGATGATTTAAAACGATTATATAGCAGATGATGAAAAACAAATTTTTTAATCTTGACATGAACATATCTCAAAATTTTTAAAGAAAGCAATATATCTTAATCGATTCTACAAAGTACAAAGCCAAAGTACATGAGAATATTATATAGTTTAGTCCACTGTGCAAACTACTTTTTTACTTTATGGGCCTGTGTTATTATTACTATATATATCGACGTCCGGTATGAAGAAAAGCACATCTCAGTTTTCTCTGTGTCAATCTCCGTAAGCAAACGCGAACTGTGCTTTTCTTTGTACGGAGCGTCGATATAATCATGAACTTATAGTTAAAAATGAGAATTTCTATAAATGTACAATTTATTAATTTAACTAATTGTACACTAATTTGGAAAAAGGTATCAATAACATTATAATAATTGCAAGTATTTGTTATAAAAATTCAAAACTCAATGTAAAAATAAGTTGATTATACATTCTTTAGTTTTAAATATGTACAAATATTTTTTTTCATAAGTTTAATGTGGTCAGTAAAAAACTATCACATAAATATCATCACTCCCTACGAAGACTAGCACATTACGCAGCTCCTATAATTTTAGAACATTTATGAAAATCAGAGGGTATACAAGAATATTTGGGCACAAAAATGTTTCCAATTTTTTTAAACAAGATTCAAAGTGAATAAGTGAAATTAATTAATTTATTAAAATAAATCATTTTTTTATTATTCACTTTGAATCTTGTTTTATAAAATCGATGGGAACCAATATACATATTAATTAGACAGATTAAGACTTTTTTGTACCCAAATATTCTTATATACCCTTTGATTTTCATAAATTTTATAAAATTAGGAGCGCGATATGTGCTAGACTTCGCGGGAGAATCTGAAATGTGTCTTCGTGGGGAATTTGAGATGTGCTATAGTATTATACATTGGGAGCAGCGATATCTTCTACTCAATTTAAATAATGTTTACAATTAACTACTACAGCCTTTAACAATTAAACTTCATATATTTTTTTTTTTTTTAAATCAACTTGAATTATAATACTTATATATTAACATAAAGTAACTCAAAAGTATCACAATGCAGTGATATATGAATGAAGAGGTGCTAGACCTAAGGAATGGGGAGCTACAAATAATACAAGAAAACCAGATTCTCATGCTTCTCATTTAAAATAAAGTATCTCGAAAAGGAATGATTTCGTATTTGGACATATTTAAGAGAAAA
>JAYJLV010002886.1:0-10410 GCA_036873485.1 Torymus texanus | reverse complement strand
GAACGATTGAATATTTTGCTCTAAAACTTTAGGGATATGTTCTGGGGCTAATTTGGAATATGTAAAAAAAATTTGAGTAATTTTGAAATTTTCACCTTCAACAGTTGACGTGAAATGACCCATATATATATATACAGAGGGAGGCAAGAGTAAAGTATAAAATTTGATGTGACGGTAATTTGATTTTGTATGTATAGGAAGTAAGGATTATAGAGAGGACGGTGATGGTAAAGATGTAGAGAATATTAACAACGAGGGAAAGTGGTATTAGATGCAGACGGTGGATTATGTAAAATCAAACCAGAAATTATCGCCGGTCTGTTTATGTAACTACAACTATTTTTTTTTTCTAACAATAATAAAAATAAAACGATTTATTTATTACCAAGTGTGGTATAACGTTTATGAATAATGTAAGTTATATACGTAGCCATAGATCAGTTTTGAAAAACGGTTCGGGGGGATACGATTAATTAGAATGAGAGAGAAAGAGTAGACCGCGATATATGACTTTGAACAACTACGGAGCTTGCATTACAATAACGTTATGCACTGTAATGGAAATAAGGTATCGGTAATACGATCTTCTGCTATTTTTCTCATATGTCGCATATACATACAATATAATAAAACCTTCGGATATATACGCGTTTATTTTCTTTATTACCTATATAACTAATACCTAATACGAGCTATTTCAAAACGCGACGATAATTGCAAAAGCAACTTTGTATATTTACTATTTCGGCCTACCACATAATACCCGGCAAACGCATTTATGGATAAGCTTATTCTACTGTAAGGTCTTAGACTCCGAAACCATTATAAGTGTGTGTGTGTGTTGTGGTTGTGAAACGCATAAATGTATTTATACGTAAGCGCATATGCGGGTATGTGATGTATTAACAGCTCTAACTGTCTGCAGAAAAGTCAATATTTAAACTTCAAATCCATTTATCGCGGTATATAACGCACACACGTCGATATGAAGTTTTCGCTCGCATGTATATATATACATAAATGTATGATTGATTAAACGGCATTTATATCGATATATAAACAAAAGATTTTTTTTCCTTGAATACAAAAATAGCTTTCTTTTTGTTCTCTTGGCAAAACAAACCTTAAGTAGCTTTGTATTCGTATCAAAATATTACTCTCATATCTGCACTCGGAAATATAACTTTTCATTGAGAAAAAAATGTATACATAGAAGTGAGTATACTATATATACAGACAAATAAAAAAGAAGTTTTATTTGCCCGAGAAAAATAAAGCGTAATATAGAATTATGTAATATAATAATGTAAACTGTAATTACAGTAATTGCAACAATACAGTGCGATTTAAACTGCAGCTATTTTCTGAATGAGCTATTTACACATTTTAAACTCCAATGCGTTTAAAGAAATGAAACAGTAAAAAAAAACTGTAACGTACGTATATACACAGAGCTAAAGAAACTTCCACAGGATCTTTTCTAAAGCCTTTTCAGCTGTGCTTATTATATCATGAAATGTTTGAGCCGGAGAGCACGTGCAACGCATACTAATGGAATAGTGAGTTCTTTATTCGCTCAAGTATATAGAATCGCATGAAAGACCGCAGTGCGTTTTATATGCACGTGTTGCACTGTAATATAATACTTTAAGCTAATTATAATATTGAATTTAAAACGAAAAAAAAGCATTAAAACATTTAAAAAGAACTCATGGTTGCCGATGTTTCCGTTTTCCTTTATACACTGTTTCTGTTCTTTCAGTTAATGTTTTTCATTAATATTATATATTCGTTACTTGTAATCATACGCGCTGCTTTTTTTAAATAATTACAACTCACGCATGACTAAACTTAGAATTTTATTAATATTATAAAGGCGCACAAACGAAAAATTCGACGCAGAAATCCGTAATTGCGACCGACATCTCCTTGAGGAATTGCGCTATTACATCGTCACGCAGAAACACTTATGGGACTAATTTTGGCCCCAACGACATACGCGTGCCCGCGCGAACAGAAGTTAAATAGTGCAGAGTACCAATTTTCTCTGATTGATGGTGCGCAAGTTAATGTATAATTTAACACGTAAATATGAAGTTTAATCACTGCGGCATGAAAAAAAAGGGTGAGGAGGCGGGTGTCAACAATGAGCATTAACGTGTCGGTCAGTCGCCCTTACTCGCCGCCAGTTGTTAGAAGCAAGTCTGAGCTTTACGTAGGGGTAAATAGAGTTTTGCGTGTTAGTTCCATTCAGTGTAACATTCGAACATCACTATAGTTATGAATAGATTGAAGAAGTTTTATCAATTCTTGGTAATCTGTTCCGGAAATTATCGTAGTTAAATAGTGCAATATTGTTGATATTAAAAAAAACACAATTATTGAAAATTTTTTAATTCTACGTGCTACTCAATATTTTTCTAATTACATAAATATACTATATGAGATCATACCAATATATATATATATATATATATATACACTTGTAATTTGGATCAAGATATATAATTCTACACCATTTAATTGCTTATATTTATATTTTTTTTTGCTAATAAATCACTTTATACACTGCGTAAAAGTGAGCTATTTATAAAAAAGTAATCGATGTCAAGTGATATTTATTTGTAGTGTAAGCTATTTAAAGAAATGTTTGATGAAGTAATTAAAGTATAACGGCTAACATTCGTATTTCATGTTCGTAAGGCGATAAACAAGACTCTTGGAATGGCAACGGAATGACTTTTGCGAAAGTATTCATAGTAATTACATCTACGTTATGTACACGCCTATAAAACATTCTCTTATATTACCGTCGCTATATTTTTTTAAAAATAAACTTTTTTCAAATGAATGTCATGTTTATATTTATGAATTTACCCTTTTTAACAATCTCTGGATCAATGAAAATCACAACCTCTCTAATGCATTTTTTATGATCGACATTTAAACCAGCACTTTGCGAAATGATTCATACCAATGCAATGATCATTAGGAAATTGATGTCGTATTATTGTGTCTACAAATATAGAGGAAAACTATGTACACTACAAGATTCTTATAAACAACTGTTGTAAATATCTTGAAATACCCAAGAATGAATATTTGGATCATTATTTGCTTATTAATTATAACGCATGTAACGCAAAATTACGGTAAGCCATCCTATCTTAAATTCACAAACAACAAAGACCCTTATCAAGCCATCATCTTTTCCTATAACATATCTAATGTGAACATCGATTTTAGAAACTTTGTCTTTCAAACAATATCCTCGAAGATTCCAATAATTTTCATCGATTTAGCTCCAGTAACAAACTCAGACTATGACTTACTTCACCAGCTACAGATACTAAAAAATCCAAGATGCTCTACGCTGTACGTGATTCTAGATAACGAAGATAAAAGTGAAACATATTTGAATCGAACCTACGACGTTCTGGACTTCTTTGTTAGACTCGCACCAGTACCAACAAGGCCAAGATGTTTACTTTTGTTATCATCGATTAGTAATATATTTCTTACTGATACTATAAAGAAAATCCTCCAACAAGCTTGGTCTCTAAAGCTCTTAGATTTCACTATCATCAAATATAATGATAAGAACCACACAGCAGTAATTACTTACAATCCGTTCTCTGATGAATATACCTCAGTCAATATCGAAAACGTTACCAGCATATTTCCAGATAAACTTCAAGACATGCACGGTTATCCAATAAAACTTGCTGTTTTTAACGACTCATTCTTTCTCATTATCACCCCACAAGCTAATAATAATACTATTTCAGTCTCGGGTGTTCATTATCCATTTTTCGAAATCTTCTCAAAGAAGCTCAACTTCTCATTCAGCTTTTTAATTCACGATTCTAAAAACTACAGTATAATGCTAGAACGACTTTACAATAAATTGGAAAGTGGTAAGATCAACGCCATCCCAATCATCATGATCAGCACTATGGTCTACGGTAATAGTCACACATTGGGCCGGGCTATAATCGACAGCAAACTCGTAATGGTCGTCCCAATTCTATCAACCTCAAAGGTCCTAATTGACAAAAGTGTCCTGGTAATCCTACTGGTATTTCCCATAATCATAATACTCCTTACAGCTACGGCATTTTGCTTACGTCTGCCCCGTGACAATTGGCAACCGTTGACTCTCATCCGTCTGCTGGTTGGCATATCAGCACTCACCGGTCAGCCGAGGCGATCGGTCGAGCGCGTGATATTCATTGCGACTGTTGTTGCGGCCATGAAATATTCATCGGATGTGTTCGCCAAGCTGACGGACGTGAAGCTCGTGAACGATGAGCTGGCCTTCGACAGTATCGAAGAGATACTCAATTCAAAACTACCGATTTATGGGATGCAGAGGTTGATGAAAGATAGTAATAATGATGTAGCTAAAGTTATGAGGTCCATCGGCAGTAGCTCGGATTGTATGAAGCTATTGTTAAAGGGGCAGAAAGTCATCTGCCTCTCAGCTATCAATAATGCCAGGAATCTGCTCAACTATTATTATGGCAGAGAGTCCGGGATGAAGTTGGCTAAACCGAGCTTTCAATATGACTTTGCGGCATTTCCGTTCGAGAGAGCTTCGCCTTATCGTGAAAAGATGGATGACATAGCGTTGAAGGTCCTGGAGGCCGGGTTGATGGAACAGTGGAGGAAGAATCCAGCAATAGAATCGAAAAAAGAACTAAAACCAAAGATATTTTCCGGGGGTGATCAGAAAAAGATTTTGTTGCTCGAATTGACAGGTATTCTAACTGTAGGATACTTTCTGGCTTTCGTAGCGTTTATTGTAGAACAGGTTATTGAGAAAAGATGTCGAGGATTATCTTGACTGTTACTTATAATTTTATAAATTTGTATAAACTTATTTATTGTATTTTATTAAAAATATGATAGCTACTGTCATTTGGTTAATTTAATGCAACACCTTAAAAAATAAACTTTTTGTTTTATTTCTAAAATTACTATTAGTAAAACATTTTTTTTAATTATGTATGTATAAAAAATAAGTGTAACGAAAAATAATAAGATAAAGTCAATTTATTGTAAACTAATTGTACAAAAGTATTATCGTCAAACCATTGTTCAACCTTCTTACTCATCAAAAGAAATTAGCTCAAAAGTATAGTAGCATGCGATTGCACACTATAATTAATTCGTCCGTATTTTCATTATTCTTTTAATTTCTTTTATCACTTCAGTGACTCTCTATTTTTCTTAAAAATCGTAAACAAATTAAATAAATTAAAAATTTACTGTTTAATTTCTTTAACGTCGTAGTATTATTATACGTGCAATTAAAAATTTTGTATTCATTATACGTTTTTTAACTTGGAGTATATATACACACATCAGAATAAATGAATTTTTGCAAAAAAACACCATTATATTTACAGATAATTTATTGAGAATACAAGTAAAGCTTTATTAAACAAGTATACGCAAAATACGAAATACATCATTATGAATTTATAAAATCTATATAAATGTCTCTCTTTTCACATTACTACAAAAAAAAAACGCTCAGGCACCGCGACACGCGCGAAAAAGATGTGCGCTCAGCGCCATACCGCACGTGATCGCTCTTATATATATGTAATATTATAAAAGAATCAAACTAGACCTTCGCTCTCTCTCTCTCTTTCTCTCTCACTCACCTAATCCAAATATCACGATTACATTCGATCGACAATTTGATCTTTATCGTTAATTATATGTAAGTTGTCCTCACTTCGACACACATCATAATAGTCTTTCGTTCTCCGGCGCGAGAACGTGATCGACATTGAGAGCTCAATTGTTTCTCTCTCCCTCTGTCTTTCTGCGGCAGTGCGGATAAGAAAGAGTGTAAAAATGTGTGTGTGTGTATGTGAATGTATCTTTTGACTACGTAATTATAGCGAGAGTCGCTTTTTAAGTTGATAATTGATGTATATTGACGCTTACAAACTTAATAGAGAGATTCATTCGTGTACGTGTGTGTAAAAACAGGCTTTAAGTACCCTAAGCTTATGTTCTTAACAATAACAAAGTGTTTTTTTTTATACATTTTATTCATTTTTCTTGATGGGAATGAGAGAAATGGTGTAAAATTTTACAATCTCCTCCGCGTGAAGTCCAAAGCAAGCGTTCGCATCGAAATGATAAAAAATAAAGTTTCTATATGAATACTTGCTCTAAACTCGACGATACAACAAGTAATTATCATACGGAGATCAAACAATTTCGCATATAAATAAATAGAAAAAAGCTTGGTAAGTCAAGGGTTGCGATCCCTTCACAAAATTTACCCGATTTTCATAATATATAACAATCGTTATCATCATCATCATGACCGACTCGAGTGCGATTTGTTCGCCCGCGAGCTCGACCCGCGAAATCGCCACGTCCACCTTATGCTCTAAATACACTATAAATACACGCTTTACAATTATGTATAGTCATTTTCTTTATTTTTTCTTTCATCAACGCGAATCACCAGCCGGCGAAAAAAGAAAAACAAATCCTTGCCGTTTATTCGTTACGGATCGTAAACTCAACAATAATTTTCTTTTTCTTGCAATAGTTATAATTTTCTCGTCAATAAACTGGGAATATTGATTTAACACTGGCTAGGGCGGCAGTTTCTCACGTCGTCATATATGTATAAGAAATAAGTAAGATTCTGACAGCTCGTTTGCTATTGTTTTTTTTTTTTTTCATTTCATTGCGGATGCAGGGCGAAGTTAAACAACGATGTAATATCCTTTCGATAAAAACTAAACTCTAAGACTAGTGCTTTTGCAAATCGTCATAGGGGCGACTTGGAAAATAATGCATCGAGAGAGTTAACAGATGCTTAGCAAAACTTTTGCAGTCGTGCTTTTATTTAAGTAGAAACTCGTATAGTGCCGTTGTATATATGGTAAGTTGTCGCCGGTTATATAGGCATTAACGGTGTCTCCAATGGAGCAACAAATGTTCCACGAGCCTTTTGCCGCGGCAATGAGAAGATAATTTGTAGTGGCAAAAGTCATGTAAAAAATTCATTATAAATACTGAACCACTGCCAACAGCGCGAAATCGAAGATAGATATATATAGATATATATAGATATATATAGGTCCTTTTCATTGTAGTGTAAAAGTTCTTATACGGAACGTAAGTGTTTTTACGAAATATTTCTGTCAATTTCAATTGTCATGCACCGTCTATACAAATTTCAACTTGTACCTTAAAAATTTACAATCAACAGAAATATCCCACATCTTTGTAAAAGTAAAATAAAATCGCGTCAACAGCAAACATCGTCGCTATAAACTAAGGCAAAGCGTCGTACCAAGAAATGCCTTTTACGCGCAACGGTGACACGATTCTAAAAGGAAATGCACTTTTTCACATCGAGATTGACGAATCATTCAGCGCCTCGCCGGTAACAATAGTTCATCTATACAAAGAAGTATACCAAATAAAAGATACACCGTGACATCTTCGATTGGTTTCGCTCACAATGATTGTATTCGTTCAACAATACGTATATTCATATACCCTACACAAGACGAACCTCATCATGTTCTTTAAAAAAAAGAACGATTAACGGTCGTCGTCGTCGTCGCTGGAACCTCGCACAGCCCAGTTTTATAAAACACTCTCATGTATAATGTACAAAAAAAAACGTGTAAAACTGCGGAACGGGTTATATTACTCCCAGCGGGCCGCAACATTATAAGATCACATTCACCCTGTACAGCGACAGCATCTTCATCGGCGATTAAGCTTGCACCATAGCGCACTGGCAGTGAGCAAATGCATAAGCACACCGATACCGACGATCAAGACGAGATTATTAACAACGTTCGATTGGACGATCTCCATTTCTTTAAGGAACTGCGAAGGCTGCATGTAATGGCAGTAGGTGAGATCGTCTGGCTCCTGTTCGCAATAGAGATTCGTGCGGTTGTTACCATAGACAGTGATTAGCAGACTGTGGAAGCTCGCGCGGAAGTAGGAGATGTGGAAGAGCCAACGGAAGCCCGAGGGTGTGTCCATGTAGCGGATGCAGAATCCGAAGACTGAGAAGAGGACGGCAATTATCGGGCCGGCGAACACTGCAATCTGTAAAGAAATTTTTTTCGTGTTAGTCGTGGTAACTCGTGAACAGTATTTCATGGTTAATATCATTGCATTTTCAGTGTTGTCTTTTGTATTTTAATTCTGATTATAATATAGTGTTATGTAATTATTATATTTTTTGGAAAAAATAATGTATTCTTAAAAAAATATAAAATTTATTAATAAATGCAGAATTTGTTTTTTATTCTTAAATTAAACTCATCAATGGAAAGCATCTTTTATTCAAATTTCTTCTTTAACAGAGATAAATGAACATAAAAAAGTTTAACACAGAGAACGAAATTATATAAAAGCATGACTTTAGCTTAAATTTATATGTAACTGAGCTAATAAGATTTCAAAAATTCTACTTGATCATCGTATTTCTGTACTTCTACTGACAACGCACAGATGTCTCTGTGGTTCACTTATCTGCATCAAATTCAATTTATTAGTCAAAGTCCCTGTTTTACCAACGGTAGCATACATAGCTCACAACGCTGGAAACTTAAACTAAACTAAACAAAAAATTTATTCCAAAATTTCAAAAACCACTTCCACTGTTGACAAATTTAACAACTTATTATTATTCCATTCTTAAATATCAATAATAATAGCAATTCTTCTTCATTTAACAAATAATTTTCAAAAATATCAAAATAAAATAAAAAGTCACCTTAACAGGCGTGGTCGCGCCTATGAAGAATCCCCAGGCCTGTGCGCAAAGACTCGCTGCAATGCTCACGATCATGAACATAACAATGCGTTCGGCTTCGAGTGGTTGTCCGGTGAGCCAGTAACTGACCGCAAGATAAGTGGCAGCGCAAGCCGCTTGGAACGGTACCTCGATCAGGAGCATGCTTATGTAGTACGGGGCAAGCCGATACCAACGATTGAAGTGCTCGCGCGTCAGGATCTGCATCTCTAGCGGGACTGCAAATATCAATCGAACGATCAAGTCAAGTAAACAATGATAACAAAGGTAATTGATTTCTCGATTGTTGAATCAATATTTCAGATTGCATTTTTTTCGGAAGAGATTTATTTTTATCTTGGCGGTTGACTGATCGAAGAAGTGTTTTTAAAGTTACAAGTGTCTTTAAATCCCTCTTAACAATGTATAGATAAAGATCCATAAAAAATATAAGATTTAATAAAAATACACAACGTGGAATTCCACAAGGAAAAAAAAATTACTTTTTAAATAATTCAAATGTTTCCTAAAATTATCAAATTCAAAAGCTAACAAATTGCACAATATATTAAAACCGTATTTAAAATTAATTATTCTTCACGTAACAACTGACGCTCCTACATTTCTTTAACCAGTCCAACCAAACAAAGAACCTTTAAAGTCTCTGAACACTTACATGCCAACGTCACGGCCATCTTGCCAGTGTAGACGATGAGCAACAGCGATCCGTAAAGATAAACATAATTGGCGAGTACTCCATTAGCTCGATACCCGCTGCCCATATAAAGATAACCGAATATTATGCCGATGAGCAGGTGACAGAGCAGCCGCACCACAAGGAGAAAGTAATCGCGTTTCAGGCTCATCAGCTGGCGTTTGTAGAGCAGGTAACATTGGGATAAGAAACCTGCTGGTGGCGGTGGCGCGTTTTTACCACCTTGGTCGTTTGTACTATCTGCAAATAGGTTTATTAGTGGTTATTAGATTTTCCAAGAGACCGACTTGTTCTATTAAACTTTGCATTATAAACTGGTTTTTAAATTTATCTTTCAGTATATACAAAGTATATGTGGGTTGTAAGAGATGCGCATGAGTCACTTAATTATTACACTACATGCAAAGTATTTTTTTTTCTTTTAGGACAACGTTATTAATGGACACCGACAAGGGGACAGTGATTCATAGAAGTTTTCAATTTGAATTAGTTAAAGTCTAATGATTACGAAGTTACAAACGTTATTGAATTGTAAACCAGAAGTTAAAGTACAAAAAATTTTTATGTTATTCAAAGCGCTAAGATGATGAAACAACTTATTACTACGCTTTGATATCGTTAAAAAGCATTTTACACCTACCGTCTAGCGTTGGTTTGACAGGTGGAGCAATCATCTTTTGATTCTCGTAGGACTTGTCAATCGCCGTCATTAGCTTGTCTGTCGTGATGCCATATTCACCAATCGCAACTTCCAGAACTGTAAAATAAACCAAAAAATGTCCCAATGTACAACTACACAATCAAACAAAAACACACACACACACACACACACACACACACACACACACACACATATATATATATATATATATATACATATACACACACACACACA
>JAYJLV010002875.1:0-10410 GCA_036873485.1 Torymus texanus | reverse complement strand
GCTTTTGTCTGATGGTTTATTCCAAACTGCTGGTTTCAGAAATTTTAATGTACTTATATCTCGAGTACTTTCGAATTCAACATACCATCCACCTATCTCAAGTCGAGGGTATCTTCTTTCCTGGAGTACCAAGATTCATCCAAACACAGCAGACCTTCTACAGACCTTTTATAGCCCCCCAAGACTTGACAAACCACACAATCACTTTCTTTCTCTATTACCCACTCACTCCCTCTTGCCGTGGGAGTCAATTTAGTATTACTGTCTCGGGAATACTGCAATCAATGCAACTGTTAATAAATGTCACGTTCAACTTTTAAGTGGTAACTTCCGATTTCAAGTAAATTTTGATTTGAGAGTATACTCTGAAAATGAGTGTCTACAATAAATCCAATTTTGAGCGTAAACGATCAAAGAAGAGCTTTTTCGTAAGGGACACAATGCATTTACGTATACTACAATTTTATATATTATGAAATATTTTGTTTTAGAGCTGTATTATTAAAAACCATTGGCACAATTTTCATAGATGTTGGATGTACCTACGTTGGAATTATAATGTATACTCAATATTACAACTGCGATCCTATAAGTACAAAAGTAATTAAAGAATATAAAAACACTTACATTGAAAGTGCTTCCGCATTTCTTGATAAGCTTTAAATTAATAAACTTGAGTATTCTTCAAAGACACATTTTCTTTATATAAAGTTTACTTGCAGCTTGTTGAACAGAGTGACCAAATTGTCCTTTACTATGTAATGGATATTACAAAAAATATACCTGGTGTATCTGGACTTTTTCTTGCCGGTATTGTAAGTTCGGCTTTGTCTACAATGAGTGCTTCTATTAATACTCTCTCTGGAATAATTTATGATGATTTTATTGACCGATGGATTGCAGACAATTCTAACAAAGATGCAAGAGCTGCTAGTATCATGAAGGTAAGTAAGTCACTTTTAATCAGTTTCAATCTAGTATTTTATGAATATTTTGTTTCTCTCAAACAAAATTATGTAACTATTTGAACTCGGACACAACTTTATTGTCAACATTTTAGATTATTTCCATTATTATTGGTTTAATCAGCATTGGTCTCATCATCGTGGTTGAGCAGCTCGGAACAGTTCTGGAAATATCTTACACAGTTCGTGGTGCAGTTGATGGACCAATTTTGGGTCTTTTTATTCTCGGTATTTTCTTCCCATGGGCTGGAAAAAAGGGTGCGGTCATGGGTGCGGCCACTTCTTTGTTGTGTATGCTATACATCATTATTGGCGCTAAATGGCACAAACTAAACAATAGAATTCGTTTTCCGAACCTTCCTATGTCTACCGATAACTGCTCTTACCCATTAAACGGAACAAAAATAGAGAATACAACTTTCGTCCCTGTTGCTGCCGAAGATGAGCCAATGATACTATTTCAGATCTCATTTTTGTATTACACAATGCTTGGAACATTTATTACAATAGTTGTCGCAATAATTACCAGTCTTATAATCAAAGAATCTGACACGTCGAAGATTAATTCAGATCATGTTTCTCCAATAGTTCGAAGGTGAGTAGATTAATGTTTATTAAAGTATGATCGGCTGACTTTCCATTTATTTTACTATTAAGGCAATATTTTAATAGTACGTTGTAAATTAGAGAGAGAAAACGAGCTATTTCAATTGAAGGTGAGGTGTTCGGCACGAAACAGAGATGAGTGCTGAAAGCACCTCACCCGATTCACGAAATAGCTTTCTTTCCTGTATTATACACTGAATTTTTATAACGAGGGCATGGGAGGGCTTTCTTATGCATAAAAGTTGGATAGATGGTTATGTATTTTGTGTCTTGCTCAACATAAATAAGGAGGTTCATCTGGTACACAGTGATTCGAGTGTAAATCGAGAGAAGTGCACGCAGAAAAAGAAATCTTTATATTAAAGGAATGTCATTAGCTATTAACGAATCGACATTCGGATATGGACAAATGAATATTTTTTAATAGTTAAAGAAATTCATTAACAGTTAAGAAACCACTCGTTTAAAATTGTGTCTTATATTAAAGTCATGGTTCCTTAACTATTAAAACACATTATTTGGTCTGCGAAATGGAAGGACAAAATCATATTCCTTAACTATTGAACATATTTCTTAACTATTAAGACATATGAATTTGACATGAGAAAACGGATTATTTCTATTAATAGCACGAGAATTGAATACTGTAAATTATTTCTTAATACTAATTGAATTTGCGTTCGTCACAAATACTACTCGTGTATAGTATTTGAAAGCATAATTCGTTAATTGTAACTATTTTTTTTTCTCTGTGTACTCATTTTATTAGCGCAGTCTGGCGACATGATCAGAGTAAGGTGATAAAAAACACCAGTGTTAGATACACTGATAAAAAAATGTGGGGAAAAATTTCCATGTTTTCTAATAATTTGGCAATATCAACCAAAAATACAAATTTTTCCCATAAAAATATAGTAAAAATTTACTGTGTTTCTAGTAATTTTTACTATGTTCCGATGGAAAAATTTGTATTTTTGGTTGATATTGCCAAATTACTAGAAAACATGGGAATTTTTCCCCACATTTTTCTATCAGTGCAGATAACTTATTTATAAATAACGTTTTGTAGGAAAGATTTATTCATTACTCTACAAATGGTCAATTCACTTGAAATTTTAACATTACTTGTTCTAGGATAATCTTTTATTAGATACAATGTATTTTTTAGAAACTATCTTTGAAATCATTATGAATTTTACAAAATAAGATAAAAAGAGCGCTATTTCCCATACGACATATTAAATGTTCGAATCTATTTTAATTTATATCTTGTCGCTGAAGTTTTGAAACGACTTATCATTTATTCTATATAAAAGATATTATTAAGATCTACCTGTGTTTTCTTTAACCGGATGAACTTCCTTAATAAAGATTAACTCTCGCTTTTTCGAAAAACACTGAAAATACGCGATTTTCTAATCTCTAAATTGAATCAGTATATTATGCACTGGTAATCAATTAGTGGTATATACTTTAACTACAAGTCAGTAAACATCCACTGATAATTAATAAATATTCATTAATTGTCAATTATACGATATCAATGTATATGCACCGATTCCAATGTAAAGAGTATTCAACTTGTAACCATAAAAAACGGCTCATTTCATGCTCGCATTGAAAAAAATTATTTAATAGTGGTATTAACTAATAATGATATAATTCAAATCATATTTACAAAATAATATGTAGAAGTTAAAATCTTTTTGTTCAATTAAAATGATTTTCAAATAATATTAAAATATTTTAGATTTTTGCCAAAAACTAAATATACTGAAGTACCATTGAAGTAAAACTTTAAAAAAATGGTTTTTCAAAAGGATCCGTATAACAACCAACTATTCAAAAAAGTGAATGTCACAAGAAGAATTAATTTCCTAAGATTTAAGTCTTGTTTATTTCAAATCCATGACATGGATCTGGTACTACTTTTAAAGCAAGAAACATATTCAACGAAGTATCTTCTATCAATTACGATTTCTTTTTCTTGCATTTGAAACGTTCACATTGTAATTTATATTTAAACTTTACATTAAGATAATACAAAGTTTCAAGCAAAAAATCGATCATTGATCTTTTATTAAGATTTTTTTACAATGTTTAATACATTTTTACGGTACAAAGTGTGCATTATCACATTATTATACTAACTGTAGCATGTGCATACAGGCATAGAGTTGCAGATTTTTCTTTCATGTTGATGCAATTCGATGTTACCATAAATTTGAATCAGTACATATTGTTGGGTGAAAAGAAGAAGGTTCTACCTCGAAGATTCGCGTGAAGAGCTCCTATCCCAGCCGAGCGCGTAAGAAGGAACACCTGAGTGAAGCGCGTGAACGGTCATACTCCAGCCAAGTATTAAACAATTTGACACCTTATGCTCTTCGTTATCCATAGATCTTAAGAAAAATTAAGAGGTTAAGAATGATAAAAAGTTAATCAAAATATTCATTCTTTACAAAAAAATAACTTTTATATATAACCTCAGAAATTCCCAGAATAACCGAATAAGTCCACTTATCGAGTTTCTGAGAAAAACGGGTTGTAATATTCAAACTTATATGTAAGATCGGGAGTAATGAGATGAGTCACGATACTTGACTAGTCAATTGACACATTTAAAACACGTATTTACACGCTGGTTTGAACAGATTATACATTTTCTGATGTGTTAAAAACGAGTAAGAACTCAAAAAAATATGGACTTATCTGGTTATACCAGGAACCATATAGGAGAGAGAGAGATATGCCCCCCCCCCTTTTTAGTATACCTACGAAGGAATTCGTACGTGAAGATCCCGCACGAATCTTGATACATCTGAAAAGATGATCAGCTGCGGCATTAAAGTGAGTCCAACGCCGTATCGACATTTTGTTAAAAGAAAAGTTATTTTAATCATGTTAGATACACTTTCATTATAATTTAAAGTTTAGGTAACTTCTTTATTTTGCACTGTTTTGACTAGAGAAGTCGTGAAAGAACCACCTTAAAGGATAAATTCTGGGCACAAAATTTGAAAAGTGGACTTATCTGGTTACGTTTTGGGTGAATTGTAGCTTTACGGCAATATTTTTGCTACTACTGAAAGTGGTAAATGAAAAAGACCTATATGAAGATTCAAAATGCAGGGTTATCTCGATTTTCAAAAAAAGTAGACTTATTCGGTTATTCCGGGAAGCCACAGATATTTATTTTGCATTAGAAAATAACTCTTCATATCGCAAAAGAAATAACAGATTTTTTTAAATCCCACCGGCTGTGTATAGAAATACAAAATTGTGCGTTATAAAAGATACTAAAGATTGCTGTTATGATTGCAAATAAAAAGATGCATAAAGCTTCGCTTTACGTAAAATTAAACTTTATACTGTCAAACGATACAATGACGTACTTTACACATACTATGAAGAAAAATATTGTTCGCCACAAAGTATTTTAAAATACTAAACTTTTAAATATCAAATATCTCCAAAAATAATCATATTATATTGATGAAATTTTAGATACATGAAGCCGCTTTCCAGAAATTAAGATTTGTATAAAAGATTAATTAAAGTTTAACCTCAAATATCTCATAAGTTTATGAACCAATCTTATTATTCAAAGAACTCAGCCAAAAATTACCAAAATCTACTCCTCAAAAAATTTTAAAGCGATTTAGCTAATTTTACTTTTTATACCACGGGAAAAAAATTAACTTTTTTATAATTTTTTATTTAAATACTATTGATTATTTAATCAATAAAAATAACTTCAAATTTTAGTAAATTACAGTATTTTGTATTCTTTATAATCAAAAAAATATTCATGTCAATACCTTATTTTAATATCGAAGTATATGATCTATGTACAAAAATTACGTTTTCATCGATAACTTATAACTAAATATAGCTAGCAACATAATATGGCTTTTAAATAGTAGAGAATTTTACAGATATCCATAATATACACACACAGATGCATACGAACATTTCTAAAAACAGTCTAATTACTTCGATTCCGAATCTGCTGAACAACATTTTTTCAAAATTTTTTTACTGTCACAAAGCTTGCTTTAGGAGGAAGCAAAATATTAGCTCGAGTCATTTTAATATAATTGTAATATAATTATTTACTGGTCTGTATTCGAATATGAGTTTAACTGAGTGTATTAGAGGAAAAAGAGTATGAAAACTTCGAACTCTTTTTAGTGTCTTCTCAAAGAACGCGCAAACAATTTTTTTTTATAAGTAGCAATTTTGATCTCAAAAGACTGAAAATATGATTTTGAATATTCTGGTCTAAAAATTTTTGTTCAGTACATGCGAACATATATTTAAATAAGCAACCATTTTAAAGACTACTTTTTTTAAAATACCTAAGCAGCTACCTTTTACATTCCATCCTTGCACCGTAATTTCTCAAGAACGGCTCCATGTATCTGAATGGGATGTATAGCATTCGAAAGAGAATTAAATTACCTATATTTTCTAAAAATAAATAATTTTCTAGCTATTACGGTTTTTTTGTTATTAACAAAAACGTAAAAATTGAAAAATGAAAAAAATGAGTTTTGTATGTTCAACCATTACGAGAGTAAAATTGTCTTATTCGCTTCAAAATTCATTGTAGAGATAGGTTATTGATAGTTCTCGGCCGAGTTCTTTGGGCAAAATGATTGGTTCATAAAATTCAGAGATATTTGAGGTTAAAATTTTTCTAGACCAGTTTTGAAATATATTTCTTGAGAATGGCTCTATATATCTGAATGGGATGAGCAGCATTTGAAAGAGAATTGAAATATTGATATTTCCTAAAAAGGAAAAATTTTCTAACTATCACGGTTTTTTTTATTAACAAAAACGTAAAATTTGAAAAAATGAAAAATAGGGGTCTTGTATGTTTAATCATTACGATAGTAAAATTATCTTATTCGCTTCAAAATTCATTGTAGAGGTAGATTATTGATATAGTTCTCGGCCGAGTTCTTTGGGCAAAATGATTGATTCATAAATTTCAGAGATATTTGATGTTAAAATTTTTCTAGACATTTTTTAAAATTTATTTCTCGAGAATGGCCTTATGTATCTGAATGGGATGGGTAGCATTTGAAATCACAAAAAAATAAATTAAAAATGGAACAACAATGAATTTTATTTGTGCTGCTTTTGTCTCTTCAAAGAGAACTATTTTTTCACCGTTTTTAGTAGCTTCTTTAGTCAATTGGTGTGCAGTTTCGTTTCCTTCAATGTTTATGTGGAAAGGTATTCAGTGTATTTCTATTTTCTTGTTGGTGTTTTTAAATGTGGATATTAAGGATATGTTTTTGGATTGCAAGGGAGAAAATGTTGTTAGAACTTGGAGTACTGATAAGGAATCTGTGAATATTTTGGAATTTGTTGTGTTATTCTGTTCAATAAATTTTAGGGTTTGTAATATGGCTATTGCTTCTGCTGTAAAAATTAAAGCAGTTTTTATGATTTTATATTTTAGTTTTAAGTTTAGTTTTGGGGAGTATATCGCAGCTCCTGTGAAATTGTTCTCTGAAATTTTTTAACCATATGTATAGAATGCAATGCATTCTATAAAGTTTTTATTTAGAGTTTTCTGAAAAAGTTCTAGTGGGTTTTTTCATTGTAGGATATCTATTGATATAATATTATCTGTATCTATTATGATGTCATTCAGTTTTTATGGGAAACGTAGTGGCAGATTAGATTTGTGAATAATTTGGTTTTTCTTAAAGAAGTGGTTTATGTATGTTTTGAATATTGGGAATATGCATGATTGCTTCTTGATTTTTTCTTGTTTTTGGATATGACGTATTTCTCACATAGTATGTCTGACAGTTTATCAGATTCTATGGAGATTAGTTTGATTGCAAATTTGTCTGCTAAAAATCCAGTTCTGATATTAATTATTAGTTCTTTAGATTCTGCTAACATAACACTTATGGGGGTTAAAATTCTGTAGCCTAAAGCTATTCTAATGGCTTTATACTGTAACTTATTCAGTTTTTCCTTGAGTGTGGTATTTTTTATGTTTCTGCAGAAGCAATTACAATTTATGGAGCTTCTAGTAAGTCCTCTGTCTACTATAATTAGCACTTGTGGGTGACCACCCCACCAAATGGTTCTTAGTATCTTATAATAGTATTTAGAGTTTTTTTTAATTTTTTCGATTAGGGATTCAACATGAGTGTTCCAATCAAGTTTTGCGTCGATCCACATACCGAGATATTTAACTGCATTGACATTTTTTATTACATTGCCTTTTAGGTAGATAGACATATTGCTATTGCTGTTTAAATTGGATTTAGAGAAAATAATTAGCTGTGACTTTTGGGGTACCATGTCTAGTCCTGTGGATTCAAAAAATTCTATTATTATGTTGGCATTAGTCTCTAAATTGTTTAAGTCTTCTTTAAATGATTTTTTTATTCAAAATGATAGTATCATCGGTAAATTGGATTAAGTCATTTTGTTTTTTTTTTTGAGATGTGTTTATTTAAGTATAAGACATATATTAAGTATAAGGTTGGGCTTAGTACACAACCTTTTGGTACTCCCAAATGTTTAAAAAAAGGGTCTTCTAATTTGTGTTCAATTTTAAAATATAGATTTCTATCTACCATCAGGTTAAATATGAATTTGCGGATGTTAATAGGTATTTCGAGGTCTTGTAGCAGGTTTGAGTTGACCATGTCAAATGCCGCTTTGATGGCAATTTATAGGCCGAATAGATGGGAGTCTTCCATAAATACTTTGTGTATCTATGATACGAGGTAGGCTATGCTTGATGAGCATGATTTGAACTTTCTAAAGCCACTCTGTGATTCAGATAGGATGAGGTTTTTTTTTCTAAATAATGTATTAAGCGTGTTTGGATTAACTTTTCGGTTAGTTTTAGCATGCATGATGCTAATGCAATATTGGTCTGAACTTATTTTTCTCTTTCTTTAGGATTAAAATTACTAAAAATTCTTTCCACTCTTGGGGGAAGCTATTGGTAGTAAATATTTTATTTATTGTGTGCAGCAAGAGAAGTTTGAAGTTTTCTAGGGTATTTTTAAATATCTGGTTGTCTATGTGATCCAGTCCAGGACTAGAATTTGAGTTACAGGAATCTATGGCTATGTTAAGTTCTTTCATGGTAAAGGGTTGGTCAAGGTCAGCGTTATTGTCTGAGTCAGTGTCAAAGTTGAACTCTAGGGGCTTATTATAGGAGGCTGTTTGTAGGCAGAAATCTGTAATGAAGTTTTTCATGTTGTTGATTGATTCTAGGTCTGGTTGTGGGAAGGAGTTCTGTTTATTACTGTTGAATTTATGAATTGTGTTCCAGACTTCCGTGGTATTTGATTCCCTGGAGAGTTTGGTTTCGGTATACTTTGTGAGGCCTTCGGTTTTTATTTCCTTCAATCTTTTTTTGGAGTAGGTTTCATATTCTTTTAGTACATTTAATGCCTCTGTTGTTGGTTTATTCAGATTTTTTTCTAAAACGAGTTACATGTACCTGCTGCACACACTGTAGACGAAAGTTCCAAAAACATGACAACAGATGTTCTCTCTGAGCCATCTTCCCCGAGTTTCGATATATCTACTGCCGGTCCATACAAAATTTACCTTCAGAGTATAGATCCTCAAAAAAGGAGAATAGACGCAATCGAAATTGCAAGAATATTGATCCCAAAATATCCGGGTAAAGACACATTTAACGAAATGAAGTAGAAAAGTTATAATAAAATATGCATCATTATAAAGTACCGTAATATGGCTAATCAGATAATTAAATCACCATGTGACAAGAACAAGAACGTCATGCCTTCATCCCAAACCACGTATTAACAAAGCAAGGAGTAATAAAAGGATTACCCACAGACGTCACAAAAGAGGAACTAAAAGAATACACAGAACTCGAGTCTCCTTTCGTTTTTCTCCTAATAACAAACGTAAGAAGATTTATCAGACGTCAATTTAACAAAGATACTGATAAAGTAGATATCCTACCAACCACGACTATCCAATAATAGTTAAAGGACAGTTCTTACCAAATGCGGCCACAATCTTGAAAGTTTTTACCCCATACAATAATACTATCCACAGGACAGTGCTACAAATGCTTTCGATTTGTACATGTTAAGTCAAACTGTAAAGCCCCAAATGAAAAATGTATCAGATACGGACAAAATATGCACGAAACAACTGAAGTATGCCCTAATATAGACAAAGAACCGTCTTGCCCCAACTGTCACCAGGACCATCTACCCGTAGACAAACTTTGTCCCAAAAGAATAGACGAACAACAAATTAGAAATACTGCAACAAAATATAATTTATCAGTCGCTGAAGTTAAAAAACAATTAGCAGGCTTTTTCCAAATAAAGGTAAAAATATCCAAAAAATACGTTTTTTTAAGCGTTAGGATTTGATATTACAGATTTCCTCATGTTTCTAAATCCAAAAACATATCCTAAAATTTGAGCCGAATATCTGTATCCCTGACACTCTCCTGGTGAGTTACTTCAAAGCCTACAAGCGCATGCACAAATGTCTGCGCACAGACTGCACACACTCACATCTATGCAAACTAAACAGATACAGCCATAAACCAACTACAGCTGGGCACGGACTTAAAAATGAAAATATAGCTATGCGCATAGTGTGAGCTATCAATGTAATGTAATATGATATTATAATAAGCTTATACATTTTGACTCTAACGTACTTTAGCGTTGTATTGGAGAAATGTATCAAATTAACACTGCGATTATAGAAGGCTTCCTGGAAACAAAGGTAACTGCAATTCTGCTGCAATTTGAGGGCGAAACAGAAAATTGCAGCAGAGCATGCGTGGTCT
>JAYJLV010002854.1:0-10414 GCA_036873485.1 Torymus texanus | reverse complement strand
AAAGAGGCTTTTTTCAAGACTTTTTTCGAAATAAACCTAAAAATATCCAGAACTTAAGTTTTTTTGAGCGTTAGGATGTAATATTATAGGATGTAGCTTTCATTATATTTCTACACCTAAAAACTTATCCCAAAATTTGAGCCAAATCTAGGACCCGAAGGTAGTGCACTCTCCTGGTTAGTAGAAATAAGCCATTAGCTCTTGCAATTGATATTTTGCAATGTTAAGATGGCCAATACGTCTTTTACCGACCTTTTAGTGACTTAACTAATAATAAGAAATAAGTAGCGTTCATTAATTGCACAACATCAGTTAAAAGTTTATTCTCCGATCCTTTGAGTACTCCTTTGTAAATTGAATTTTAGATTTAGACATTTTTTTGAAATTGATAATGAAAAGGGTATAGGTTTGTCGCTATTGCTGCGTCCGCGCACCCGAAATTTAAAGCAAAGTGGATTTCTGCTTTGGACGAAGGTGCTATCAAAGTCGTAAAAGACCTAATGAAGGAGATTATAAGACCTCAAAATATACCTATAGTAAGAGAACCTCAAAACCATGAAAATGATTTTTTCACTTTTGATGGTGTTGAATCAAATTTTATTAATGACAATTTCATGCCACGCTGTAAAGAACAAATTGAATTGATGCGATTTTTTAATAATCGTTCGTCGTCAATTGATATTTTAAGAAAGTACTCAAGTTAAACGATTATTTTCATATGCAAAGCTATTAAATTTACCAAAATATAATAGAAAATCAAAGGTACAGTTGACTGCAATCAATTCCGAAAGTCCGACGAATAAATAGTTACAAATATTTCATGATTCTACTAATTTTGAAAGGTAAGAATTTATGTTTTTTATTTATCGTTATTTTTCATTTTTATGAGCACTAGGGGTAAGATGACACAAGGAAAAGAAAAACCGAAAGTGATACTCCTAATTAATTGGTGCCTTTTTCTGATGATTCTTTAGGAGAAGAAGAAGATTTTTCAGATTATTGTCCTTACTGTAGGATAAGTTATTATAACAAGAAAGGGCCGAAGTGTGACGGGATCCAATATAGAGATTGCAAAACCTGGATGCATAAAAGATGTTGTTGAGGATGGGATCCGGTTTGGAATGGGTTTATTTTCAAGTTTTCTCAAAAGTTAATTTTTTTTAGTAATTACATTTTTTAATCAATTGTTGTTACTTATTAACTAACTAAAATATTATGAATATTTTTCTGCATATTTTATAGATTATCACCTCCTTCATATAATCATGTTAAATAAATTTGATTTACTTAATTAGTGTAATTTTTATTTCAAATTTTCCCTTAGGTGTGGCGTATATAGTCCCGATTTACTTTACAGAAATTTTAGTTATTGACACATTTTTCTTAAAATTTTAGGCTTCTTATCTGTAGAGCATCACCTTTCTATATCCAATAATGCGTCTTTTCCTCTGATCTGCACCTCAATAACCCAATAATCCTTAACTAAACCTCCAACCCCTATACGTCTCGACCACCAACATCACCAACAATCCATCACACCTACCATCCACCGTACTCCTGTCAAATCCTCAACGACATCTACATCCCTCCGAGATTTTCCTAACGACTCAATGAGTGTCCATCCAACACCACCAGCGCACCACTCCATTAATTCTCATTAAACCATCCGCGTCTCCTCTCTCTCTACACTCATAAAAACTTCGCACACACACACACACACACACATACACATCCGAGTGAAAAGCTTCCGCCCATTACTCATTACTCCTCGTGTACAATAAAGCTCACGTATATACGCGAACGCATCGCGGGGGCGATAAATTTCACGAATGCGCTCTAGGTGAAGCAAGTCCTTCTCTCATCTCTCTCTCTCTCTCTCTTTTTCGCGCGGCATCTCTGCAAAGACACGCGATTCTTGGAACCGACGAGAGACACGACTCGGGGGCGAGACGTGGAGACGCGTTTTTGCTCTCACTCTCTAGTATATATATGCAGCAGTAGCAATAGCAGCAGCAGCAGCAGCAGCAGCAACAGCAGTGTCTTATTTCCCTACGCGTCGTATATACACGCGCTTGCTTGCGGTATGCCTTTTTTCTCGTTCTCGTTTCTGCATCGCGCTGAATCGGACTTTACTGCCGGAGCAAATGGGCCGCGAGAGCAACGCGGCGGCAGCGGCTGGCTTTCGGAGGAAATGAGCGCCGATTTTTAATTTCCGTCTCGATCATATGCTCTCTGGCCCCCTTTTACTGTAGCTTCGTATATGTGTGTGTTTGTGTGTATGTGAGGTTGGAGGGACTGAGGTTACCACTGTCGGGGATTCGACGAAATCGATAGTTCCGACGTAGAGCCATTAGGCTGGCGAGGTTTTTTTTTAGGTACGCATGTGGGGGGATATTTTTTTTTTCTCAGGGACGCCGGGTGAGAGTTTATCTGTAGTGTTTTTGTTTGAGAGGTGGTGTATGATGGTGGGGAGGAATGAGTGCACACCGATGCAAGATTGCTTTGTTATGGTTTCAATAAGGTGCCCGTAATTATGGTTCTTAATTATTGTAAAATCGTATTACTGATATATATACTTTTTTGTTTTTAATTGAATAATTTGGTTTTTTGCGTTACTTGAAATACTTGTTTATTATAGTACATCCATTGTTATCTTGCAATATGAGAACAATTCATTAGACAATATTTGCAACTCGTATATGCCCATACCTACCTACACCTATTTTTTACTAAATGTATATTATATCAACAGTGCAACAAAAAAAAACTAAAAAAGTCAAAGTATACCTTACATGAATCTTACAATTATCAAGTCCACATCCTTGAAAAAGAAAATATTTTGACACTTGTCAAACCAAACCCATAACTTCGCTCAACCCCTTCGCCACAGAAGTATGCACAAAACCGACGTGCGACAAATTCTGACAAATCAAAGGCCTGCAATTCGCATTAATCCTCGTAGTTTTTTTTCCGCGATCCCACATAAGGAATGACGCGCTTATACTATTTGGTATTCCTTTCAACGAACACTTATCTCTGGCACGCGACGTTCTTTATTTGGACGTATGCCTCTCGTGTATATACCCTGAAGTGTACATCACTCCCCTCCGACTGTTTAGACACGAATCCGTCTCACTTGTCCAAACGATGAGCGAGAGCGCGTAACGAGAATAATTTAGAGCGCGAGAGTAAGCGTTGCTACATGCACGTATGTTATGTGGTTTGCTTTTTTTTTTGCTTGTTTTCGTAATATAAGTCATAAGGAGGCTGCGTATAGTGGTATTTATATGTAATAAAGTAGCTGTATGGTGATTTTTGTTGTTCTTGTTGTTGGTCGGTTAGAGTGAATTGGTCGTCGAATAGTCGTAGAACATAATTTTATGGTATTGCCTCTGAGATATTGATATGGTTATTCGTTATATAATCAACAAAGATGTTTGGAATTATCAATATTATTTTAATCTGACGATTCTGTAAACAAGGATAAAATATCGGTAATATTTTTTCGAATTTTATATAAGATTCTGAAATTATGTCATTTATAGCACCGCTCCAGTCCAAACTTAATGATTTCCGGAGTCTAAATTTACATTACTTTTTATAACGCCTCTCAGATAACCTTATATATAATAAATTTAAAATTCACCGAAAACTTCGTACTTAAAATGACCAATCCATCACGAAACTCTATCAAAAATTTTCCAAAGTTAATAAAAAAATATCTCAACATTACGACTTTTCTCCATTACACCATACACTCACTATCCATCAAAACCACATCATAAACCAATTCATTTTAACCATTTCACCTCATCCTCGATTATTAACATACCCGTTCCTCACAGCACCGTACACTTTCACACACTATTTCAAAAAACCTCAGCCTCCTCCTGTTCAGCCACCACCCTTACAAAAAAAAAACTGCAGGCTTATACGCGCGACACTCTTCGCGGATGCACATGCGTCTACACTCCCCTTCCTATATATAAAAAAAGCTCACACCAACTATACGAACACACACGCATACTTCTCTATACATACACATACTTGGACGTATATTATTAGACTTTTTCTCGCGAGGGGTGATGAATGAGCCGCAGAGATCAAAGGGCCGCTTATGCTTGCGTGTGCGCGCGCGCGACCACTCGGTTTACACGCTTGTAATACACGTGTTTTAACCGAGCAGTAGCAGCCGTAGCTGTCGCATGCTTATGTAGAATAGAAAGTACGCGATTGTGCGAGAGAGAGAGAGAGAGAGCTTTTATGCAGTACGACGCTTTTCCGTTTATAGTATATATACGTGCGTATACGAGGTAAAAGATCATGGTGCGGTTGCCGATTGATGTGTCGTGTGAGTTACTCTCGTTTTTTTTCGGTATACGAGTTTATGTGCTTTCCGAATAAGCAGCACTTTTTTAGAAGGGTCTCTCTCTCTCTCTCGTGGCTACTGACAAATTGAAATATGTAGCGGTTTTGGGCTTCCGAGTGTCGCGCGGTATAGCTGTTTAGTTTTTTTTTCTGCTAGAAAGGGGCGAGATGAACGCGTGCGCATGGCTTTGATGTTATAATGAAGGCTTTTTTTTTGTTCGTGTGTGTTTTAGGATCGGGTGTCAGTGGTAATTAAAGTCAGAATATGGAGCTATGATGCGGTATGTATTTTCTATATAGGGATGTATGTATGTAAGTTTTTATCGATTGTTCGTCGATCATTGAAAGGTGCTTTAGATTATCTACGGTTGGCCTGTAGTACGCCATATATACACTGCATACACATACTTTTCTATATAAATCAATTAATCAGTATGGCACGAGGTATTAAAATTATTATGGGTAGTAAATGTATCGATGTAATAAGCTATACATATATGTGTATGTATGTACGTTTCTTAGAATAACTTTGTTTGCGCAAGAAAATTCGTATATCGTTATCAGAACTTCGGCATGATCATGCGTGTACGCGAAATTTGTATATAGTCGTCGCAAGTTTTCCCCAACTCGTGCGAAACACACAACCATTACGTAATGTCAAGAAATTTTTGGGGGACGGACGGTTATCAACAAAATTAAAAATAAACGTACCGATAATATGCCAGATAATGGCTTAATCTCATTTAAAATTTTCGAATCTCCGAGACGACATCACAATCCACTTATACACGAGCGTTAAAACCGCATCATTATACATTTCTCCCCGTCGTACCACGACGTCAGCTACCGGAAAATTCCATCTCGCGTCTCTTTCCTTAATTAAGAAAAATCCCTGCCCATTTCCGGCATAATGACATACAAATCGTCAACCCTATACATGTACCGACAAAACCGAAATGGGCGTTACTACGGTCCCATCTTTTCTCGCACGCACGTGGTCCACACAGCATATAATATGCCTAATTGCCTACGCTTATACGCGTGAGTCTTGCGTATATAATCGTAGACGCGCGTGTATGCGCGTAATATACAACTTTTCCGGATGGCGAGAGTTAAGGGTGGTGAGATTGATGCAGCCGCGTGTCGATGCGCGTGGGTGGCAGACTCAGGCATAGAGAATATTATACATGGATACGCATGGTTAATAATGACTGTTTTGCTTTCATTTCAGGATGAGAGTGTAGCCGATGAGTAGGAGGTGATGTGGTTTTCGTCGTTATATATACGTATTATATTATGTATAACGATGTGTGATGGTCGTTAGTAGACGTGATGCTTTGTTAGGAGTTGAGTGTGTTATGTGATTTATTAATAAGTTGAGGAGGAAATTTTGAGTGACGCGGTTTCGTGTTTTTTTTTAGAAGGTTTATGACTTGGTATAATATGTGTGTAGTTAGGAAATTATTTAATGCTGAAATGATGTAGGTGATTGTTCATTATTTTGGGATTTTAACCGATCTATCATCGTTGAATGTTATGACTTTACTATGATGTAGCAATTCTACCTTTATAATATTATTATATATGCCGCATAAATTTGCAGGTTGCTAATCCAATAGTAAATCAGAATTGGCGATCTCTAACTGTTATAGGAACTAATGCCCTTCTTAAAATGATTATTCTACCAGTTCAACTAAATTTTAATTTTATTTCAACGCTACTTTGTCTTATAAATCAACCATCACTCCCTCTTCTATCAACCTCTAATAAACCCATCAAATCCCATTCCACCAACCCCAATTAGATGCACCTCAACTACCCTCATCCACAAAAAAATTACCCCAACACCTTCTCCACCAAATCATAAACAATTTTTGCGCATTATCCATAACTCGCTACTTATACTTATAATACTCTCACCTAACACTGACCACTCAATCGCCGATCGACTTGCTTGCAATCCCCTTACGCACGCACTCGGCCCTCGTCTCGTAATTATAAGAACATAAAGCACGTGAGCGTGCGACGATTGCCCGATCGTTTATTCATCACTCTTTCTCTCTCTCTCTCTCTCTCTCTCTCTCTCTCTCTCTTTCACTCTCTTTCTCTACACACGCATCCGATATATTCTCTCACGCGACAACTTCTCGCGCCCGCAACACGACACCTTGTGCGCGCACTACACTCGTGCAAAGCGACGAAATCAACGGCGAACGGTAAAAACAGCAGCCTTCGTTATTGCACCTCTCTCTCTTTCTCTCTATCTCTCCTTCGCACACTGTATATTGTACCATATATATATATATATATATATATACACACGTATAAGTTCTTGCTGCGCCACAACGCTCATATTCTCACGTGCGCGCGAGTGAAACGTCAAGCGAAGAGCTTCGTTGATTGAATTCATCGATGTATTGAGGTGTATGTGTATGTATATATACGTATGTATAGGTATGTGTGTATTTATGCGGCTGTGATTTATAACACGCGCACACGCCTGCAGGGGAAGCTCACTCTTTTGGATCGATGTAGTGTATATGTATGTTATGGGTGACGCGGCGGTGAGCGCCGTCGCTACTACGGGTACTGGATTGCAAGAGCGTAAATTATATGTACGTGTATGTGGATTTGCACGTGCCTGTATAAAAATGTTTATTCTAAATAGAGGAAAGATAAAAGGAAAAAGAGAAACAGAAGATTTTTATGATAGCTTATTTTTTTGAGAATAATCATTGATTTATCGAGATTACAATGAAGATTGACCAATTGAATCTCATCTCTTATATTTCATGGTTGATATAATAATATGTTTCTTTAAATGTTTGGGGATCTAATCATGCAGTCTTATTAAATAAATATGTTTTGAATTATTTTTCTGCATCAGGACAATTAGAATATATTACAACGATTAAATCGGTGTATCATTTTCTATTTTTTAATTATGCCTCAATACTCATACAAAATACAAGTAACAGAAACCCGTTTAAAACCTTCGAAGCAAAAGTGCTCCAGAATACAACCAACCAACTCCAAAACAGCAAAACGACAGTCCACCTAAATTCACAAAAGTCTCCTGTTTAGTCACACAACACTCATTACACAAATCAACAACAACCTTGCACACACGCACACATTAAAAACAACGGAAAAAATTCTTCTAGTTTTGAACATGAACGTAAACACACACACGACGAACCGTCGGCAAATCGGTAGCCTCACCGAATTTGTACTGTCCTCTGGATTACCAAGCTTAGACAAACGTACACGGCCGTCGCGAGCGGATATCCTTATAGCTAAGGCACACGCGCATGGGGTCCTGTTTGATTAGTCCTTTGTCAACTATAGAACCGCTATAGGCGCCACTACTGCCGGTAGCTACTGAGGCTACCATCAGCCCTTTACAAACTCCACATATGTTTGCCCGACAAATATTACTAATTGACGCTAATGAATGCATCGTAGAGTTGGTATATGTATAGGTAAAGCTACCTACAGAAGCACCGATACATTTTTTGGGCTTTGTTTTAGGACAGCTGCTGTGGCCCATGTGTGTGTGTGTGTATGGGGTAAGTAAGTAGTTGGGATTAGAAGAGCGCGCAATCATCATCAGCTGCGGATGGAGTTTTTATAGTCGCGGTCTATGTTTGCTGAGAGTATACTGAGGATTTTGGAAATCGGTTGTGAAAATATAAAAGGGGGGTGATTGAGTATTGATTTGGTTTAATTTTTAGCATAGTTATGTGAATTTGTTGGTGTATATATTGAAAACGTTACGTTATTAGAGACAGCGTGTTGATCTAAAGTATATTTGAGTCGAGGTTGAAGTAGAAAAAAAAATTATCATTGGTATTTTACCAATGGGGAATGCGTGTTATCACAGCTCACGTCGTGACAAATACGAAAAAAAGTCGAATCTCGAACTATATATATACGTATATACGGATAACCGATTACTTGATTAAAAAAAACTTTCGGTCTTAAACAACACTTTCGTATACTCTGCGTATACACGTGAATCTTAGCTAAGATATAAATACTTTATATTTTATCGTGCAATTATTCGGTAGTGTTTCTATATTTATATAGAAAACTTGTAACTGTCACTATCAATCTCAAGAAATTATATATGATTCTTCTGTACAGACATCTCCAAAACCGCGCGTTTTTAACCTTAAAAACGTATTTATTCTAGAATATAAACATAATTTTCTCCCATAATTAACCCCTTAATTAATATTATCCACGACAAAATCACAGCCGTCGCACTAGAACAAAATCCGATCTATTCCCACTCGCGTGCACTATATTTATATATATATATATATATATATACATGCATATTCCGTATTTAATTATATTTCCAGCCGTAAACTTGTTATATTACACCAACGTGTTTATTCTAAGCCAGCTAATTAAACTTTTCAATCATCACTTCACATACCATACACCACTCTCTCTCTCTCTCTCTCTCTCTCTCTCTCTCTCTTTCTCACTCATTCGCGCTTTTACGCGCCCGCGCACATTCAATCAAGCACAACAATAAAATGCGCCTGGCATAAAACAAATGATCGCTCTGCACTTACCTAATAAAATCGGATCCATGGAGCCGGTAACACGGAAAACAGTGAAAGAGAGCGAGAACCAACAGCAGCAGCTGCTACTGTATATACGCAAATATAATTTTCTTCACCCACGCGTATTATTATTAATATATCACACTTCGATCGTTCTTGTTGTTGTTGTTGCTTTTTCTTTTCTTTTTTTCTCTTCAAATATATACTTCTCCTACACGTTGGTAACAAAGGTTCACCACTTCGTATATCGCGCACGGTGTTATTATTGTTATCATCGCACTGATGTTACACGCGCGTTAAAGCGCATCGCCGATGGGTCATAATTATTATATACATATATATATACATATATGTATATATATATATATATTGTATTATCACCCGTGTATATATATATTATAATATATACGCACGCTGCGCGCTGCAGGACACGATTATGTATCTCGACTGTGACTGCACGCGCGTGACTTTTTTCCACGCCAGTAGCCCCCGCGGTCCACTCGAAACCGAGGAGGTGGAACGCGCGAAGCAGTTGAAAGAGAGAGAAGAAGAGAGAAGGAGAGAGAAGAGAGAGAGAGAGAGAAGGAGAAGGCGCTTCTCGGGCCAGTTCGCCCTGCTCTGCCTCACTGACTGGGACGACAGATTTACCCGAGCAGAAATAAGAAATCTCCGACTGCAGTCTTCTCTCTCTCTCTCTCTCACTCACTCTTACACACATGAATACACACACACACACACACATATGCACGCGAGCGCGCGCCACCACCAACCGCTCTTGCAGAGCCACTTCCAATCGGCACTCGCGCCTTCTCTCCTCTCTTCTTCTTCTTCTTCTTCTTCTGAACATATATACTCACACATATGTTTCAGAGTGAATATATATGTATGTATATGTACGCGGAGAGGAGTGTGGGATCGTGACACAAATGTGTGTGTGAGAGAGAGAGAGAAGCCGTTTCAAGCTCTATGAATTTTCGAGAGCGCGAGACGAAGAGGGAGAGAGAGAGAGAGACGATCAGTTGTACATGGCGTGTATGTTATATATGTGCGGGTGTGCGATAGCGCGCGTAAGCGTGTATATTATATGTTTATGAAATGCTCCGTTGGCGCGAGTCGAGATGATCGGTCGCAAGCTTCTTCTCTGCGCTTATACTTTCATATAGGGGTTCGTACGTTTATGGATAATTGATTGATTAAGGAGATTAAGCGCGATATATTTGATCGGTGTATATATATATATATATATATATATAACGTTGATAGCCGCGGGTATGGCTGATTAGGAGCAGCTGAGCGCGAAGCTTTTTGTTCGCATATATATAGAAGAGTGTACATTACAAGGTGGTAATAATGACTTTTAGATCGAACGATATACATATATGTAGAAAAAATTAATGAAATCGATCAATTTCGATACGATCGGTATAACAGTTGTTTCGGAATACTATATAACATATAAATTTTTCATT
>JAYJLV010002843.1:0-10414 GCA_036873485.1 Torymus texanus | reverse complement strand
CGGGCCGAAAATACCACATTCGCGTTTCGGAGCCGGGAGCGAAAGTGGTACTTTCGGCCAGGGTATGGTGAAAATATGTTTTCAGGGCTTAAGCTTGAAAAATATCATATAATTATATCTAAAACATTTAGACACAAAGTAACGATTAAATGATTGCAACAAATCCGCAGTTTTTCTCCATGGTTGACTATTAGTTCTACAATTTCTCACAATAAAAACTATGAAGCTATAGATTTTGAAAACGAGTATGACCAAACAAGCTGCCGTTATATAAACCCAAAATACAATACATATAATTAAAGTATAATCAATTAAAAACCTATAAAACAATAAAAAAAATCCATCGTCATGTACAAATATTAATTCCACCTTAACGATTCACGCAATAAAAAATGTATAAGCAAGTCATTCGATCAATAAGAACCATGATGTGCATAACGCCTCGGTGACTTATATAAAATGTTATCATATATAGTCATTTCAAATTATAATAGTTCAATGCGTAATAGTATAACTCGACTTGAACGCACAATTCCCAAGTATTTTTCTAAACCCCTCATCGTTATAATGTATTATCAGTCGAAACTAAAAGTCAGCAGTGCGCAATCGTAAAAGGCTCCTAGAAATTGCAGGTAACACCAAGTCTCTCCACCTTAGCACTCGCCATACTTTTTATCGTCACGAAACCTCTCCTCCCAACCCAGCACCTTTAAACGAGTATCGCACCGAGTGTGCCAGGATCGAATCAAGGCGACGTCGAGGCCGCGAGAACAAGCGAGCTTCTAAGCTCCTTCTCCAAGCGCACACTCTCTCTCTATATATATATATATATATATATATACTTCTAACCCGGGTGATTTATTTTGCGCTCGTGCGCGCAGCCAGCGGGCGCCTCTCGCAAAGGATAAAGCGAATCTATATATACGTTAGTATAGTCATTAATTACGCTCACAGGATAGTAAAGTCCTAATTTCATAAGTAGGTATTGCCGGAAGAGAAAGGATTCATCCGTTTCATTAGTGGATAAAACCGCACGGTTGTTGGACCCGAAGAATCGGCAGTTGAGAAATGACAATGGAAAGCTTTCCCAGTTTATGAAGGGAAAAATTTCCTTCAAAATAAATGTCTTTACGTCACTGCGTTACCGTGGAAAGTTCGCGGTAAACGCGCGGTTCATCGTGCTCCATTTTTTCCGGATTTCCCTCCTTTCTCTCATTATTATTAGCGTGAAACGTTCCAATAATCACTTCCATTCACGGCGCTTCCACTGAGCGTAAAATAAACCATAATCGCGTCGCCCTTATTTCACGCACACACACACACACACACACATGTACATATACATATATACATATTTACTTCACACGCGCGCTTTGAATTATTTTGAGATAAACTGCATTAATATATACCATAATAACCACGCAGCACGTGCTGTATGAATGGGCCTATTCATATACATTTTATACGAAATGTGACATTAAAATTTCGGCGTTATAAAGTGCGCTAGCTGCTCCTGTGCGAGAGTAGAGAGAGACAGAGAGTTATGAAAAAATCACTTTTACCACTGTCGTAAAAGTCACTGTCCGCGGGAGCACGAGAGGAGAAAAAGAATCACGACGGTATGCGTGCGGCCTTTAACAGCATAGCAAGCCTCTCTTCTAGGCGTCTCTCGACCGGCAATTAAACCTCCCAGGCGCACCTGTTTTCTCATATACATATATATATATACCTGCCGCCGCCCCGTTCGTACACCGTCGCCACCTTATTCCCGACGCTCTCACGCCTCTCTGCTTCTGCTGCTGCTGCTGCTGCTCTACCCCGAAAAATCATGGCGCTACACCCGAGCAGGTGCGGTGGCCTCTCCCTGCTCGAGTCAGCCAAGCGTACGATTTGTTTGATCCCCGATTCCGTACGTATATATAGCGGACTCTTTTACTTTTTTTCTACTCTCTCTCCCTTTCGGGAGGGCTACACTACGAGAGAGAGAGAGAGAGAGAGAGAGAGTCACTGCGCAAGAGAGTAAAAGAGCGAGAGGAACCACCGTGATTCCGTTCAATTACGAGTTGCCCCTTTCTTGCGTTGGCTTTTTGTGCCGGCTGCAACTTCCGAGGCTGGCCAAGAGAGAAAGAGAGAGATAGAGAGAGAGAGAGAGAGAGAGATTCGCTTCGCGGGTTCTCGGAAATTTTCGAAGAGCCGATCTCTGATGGAGCGCAAAACTTGGAGCGAATTCTGCTGCGCGTGTCGACTTTTTTTCCCTCCGTCCTCGTACACTTACTTTCACCCTTTTTTTCCTTTGTATTATTAGTTTTAGTCTGAAAACGAGACGAGAGGAGAAGTCATTTCTTCGCTGTAAAAGTTGTAGGTAAATGATTTTTCGCTTTTAATTTAACTTGACGGGATACTTCGTGAGCTGGCAACGTGAATAGGGTTTCTGTTCGAGATTACCTCAAGACTATACATTTGTACGTATACAAAATTACGTGTACACTTACACATAAACATACACATTCAAAACATTGTGTCATGTCTACATGTGCTCCTCTCCGAATTTCGTTTTGTATGCCAATAGGCATTGAGTTTCAGTTTTGCTTTTGACTCGAGCGTTGACCACAGGAGCATACGCAGTCACGCACAGACACATAAACGAATACACGCATAACTTAAGAGTTTTGGTTTAGTTCCTTGTGAAATTAAGCGTAGTGCTTTACGCACAATTGTAATTTAAGTGAAGTGCCTGGTGCACATTTGTTATTAATTATTTCCAAATATAGTATTGTGAAGTAAAGTGTTGCTTAAAGTTATTTCTGCATCTGCCTGCATTTTCCTCGTCAGCTTCCCGCATAGTTTTCAATTTGGCGCTTTGAGGCAGACTCGGATCAGATGTCGTATAACGTGCGTTATAATTCGAACAGTGTATATACTATATAAGAACGGTGGTATTGATGAAATATCGGAAAAAGTGAATACCGACTTGATTTTTCAATATTCAAAGTTAAAATTACATTTTCGAGGAAATTCATTCCTGTATAGTCAAATAATTATTTCTTTTTTTCGATTGTTCGTTTTTATTATAAATTCCTTTCAATTTATCCCATTAATTTAAAATCATTGTGTGCTAGTGAAAAAGTTAATAGATTCCAGGACCAAATGTATTTGGAAATAAGATTCACCAATTTTTGCAATATTCTACACCTTCTCGTAGCTTAAAAAGGGTAAACCAATAATATACTCTAATCTTTCAGGTATTTCGAAGTTAACAACAAATAACAAAAGCGTTTATTTGTAATGTTCCAAAATAAGAAAAAATAATTAATACAAACAATTTGGTACATACCGATAGAAGAATTAATACGAATAATTCTCTTATTTATACTTTCATTGGTTAAATTGTAACAAGTCATTCGAATAACATTCGAATGTTTTCGGTATTAAAATCAAACCGGACGTTCAAACAGCTTAACACGAATACTTTCGAACCATCCCACAAACCTTCTGGTCATTTCGAATAGATGAATTTTCACTGTAGCATGACATACAAAAGCAAATCTCGAAAACTCCGATACGGCTATGCATACTCGACATTCTGAACAGCGAGCCCTTTTCATATAGCCTGTGCCCGCGTCAACTAGCGCGCGAAATCATAAATTCCGACGAGCGCACGGCGACACCAATATAACCCGGGGAATCCCTGCGCTTGTAGCTACGTCCGGCTTCGTCTTTCCCTATTGTACGCACGAAAATTGCATTTATCATACTTGCCGGCTATCGTAGCCTTGTACTTTCGCGCTCGCGTAATAATATACATATATACATTATACAGGCAGCGAGATTTTTAATGGATTTCGAGAGACGCCCGAAGGAATGAAATACCAAACCATCGAAGCGACGTAGGGAACATGATATAACGCGACACTGCGGCGCTCGTGCATATACCCGGGACAGTGAGTGCTGGTAAAAAGGGACAGGAGAAGGGTTGAAGCGGAAGGGATGCATCTGGTTAGCGTTTCGCGTGAGTTGCGGTATCGTCGGAAGAGGTTATAGATGGTCAAAGGTGTATATTGTTGTTGTTGGGGATATGGGGGATTATGAGGTCGTTGTTGAAAATGAATTTTAGGGTTTCTTGGTAATGCTGGAGACCAAAATGTGAAAAGGTCTAATTATAATGTCCACAGCTTATTAAAATAATTGAATTTGATAAAAAATAAAAAAAAGCAGTCATTTTTCTTCTCGAAGAATACCGAAATTCAGTACCATATCAAAAGATTAACAATTCCGAAACTATATCAACTGCACGATAAGTCCTTTTCCCCTGTCGCATCGAATATTGTTCTCATAGAATCTGTATGAAAAGATAAACAAAAAAAACCCCGAACCTCCGTAATCCCTCAACACAGCGATATAGGCAATCTACACATCCTAAATACTCTCGTTCAATTGACAAACGCCCGGTACGTGGATCTAATCGATCGATCCCAAAAAACTCGATCCTTCCATTCTTTTTTTTTGCAACCGAACGTGTATACAAGCGTCATAGAATTTTTCCTTTTGCATATAACATACATACAGAAACATATGCATACACATGGCGTTTACCCTGCAACAGCAGTAGCAGCAGCAACAGCTTGCCCATAGTTCAATCGACGTGAATTTCAATGGCGCGCTCCCGTGCTTGATTCTTCAATAGCTCGCGCGCAAAAGAGAGCAAGAGAGAGAGAGAGAGAGAGAGAGAGTCGGAGATGCTGGGTCATTTCCTGTGAAAAGTGCCGGCTGTTTAGGTGGGCGCCGCCAATCTTGTGCGCGTTCTCTCCCGGTTTGCTTAATAGCGAGAGGGGTGGGGAGGGGGCAGGCACCCCCGAGCGTATTTTGGTTCAATGGAGAGATTGGAAAAGAGGAAGAGGAAGAGGGAGAAAGAGGAAGATTCTTAAGTATGGCAATTTTTGGGGAATTCCGTCTCTCTAGATGGTAGCCCGGAGGATTGCAAGTAAATAAAATATTATACCTGCTACTTACAAATTATTGTAATGTAAATAACGTGAAAATGTTAATAATTGCTCGCTTTTATTAGCTATTTTATTCATTTTATATGTATACATAAATTTGATCATTTGATATTTATGTATGCACACGTCACTGCATCAAATAAATTATACAAAATTGGCGATTACGAAGTTCATCGTTTGGCTTCCCATGCGTTATTTCATTCTTATATTTTATTTATTACAGTATTTTATCCACGAATCATTTCATATGTAAGAAACACCAGGGTTAGTCTACCGACTTTTTACATTTTTTTTTCTTGATAACATATATTCAATCAATAGAGCTTTTTAATTTTTAATATTTAAAACTACTTTATTTAGAGAATAGTAATAATCTTTTCCAAATATGTTGAACTTTTTTTTTGTGCTAATTTTTAAACATTTCCATCTCGTTATTAATGTATAACTTATCTTCTGTAAAGGTCATCCTACCCGTTTAATATTAATAAATAAATAAATAAAAATACTACGTTCATAGAATATTCAACCAAAAACGTCAGCCAGCATACCCATGAGTACATTTTAATTTAATAAGTAGGCTAATAATATTAAAAATTGTAACCTACTAAATAAATAAATAAAATTAGACTTATAAAATTATAAAAAATAAAGGAATTCTAATCCATTGTATTTATTCTTTATCTCCAAAAGTCACCCTGCATAACTATACGTATATTCGATAAAAATCACCAACCGGCATTCTATATTTTTCCTACTTTAACCTCTGTCAACGCGTAATCGATCTCAATTGAAGCAGATGAGCTGTTCAAAATTTTTAACCTCTATACATACATTTATTGGCTAATCTCACACTCCATTTTCCCCCATGGGCACAAAGTGGATTTTATATTTTTTTTTTTCGCGTGCACACGCCGATATGTGTGAATGTATGCGTGAATATCTGTGCGTGAATGTGTGCAAACACAACGTATCGGTGGATTGTCCATTTTCGGATATATACATTGGGGTCCGAATCCGCAATCGACATTCATTTTTGAAAGCCGCTCGAAAGATCAGCAAGAAACTCAATGATTGAAGAGTCATTCTCATCGTCGTCACGTCGCCAGTGCTGCGCATGATTATTCCTTTTACTGACCGTTTTTTGACAGATTTTCGTGTCTACGTGTGTCTACATAGCGAGGACTATGAATGGCTAATTATTTCATTGACCTGAAAATTGTTAAATTCAATTTAATTATTCGGCTACTTCCACATATGATGATTGAAATACTTCCTGTTATTTCTTGGATGAATCAATGATTGTGACTATTTGACGGAAATATTTTGATTAAAATAATACACTCTCCATGAATGAATTGATAGGTAAGCGTTTAATCCATTTATAGAATCCCTACCCAAAGATAGAAGGAGAGAGAGAGGGAGAGAGAGACAAAAGTTACTTATATTATGGAATATTTATTGACAGTTAATGAATATTCTTAAATTCAAGTAATCATTTCTCTCCGTGTATATACACCATCCCTTCTTAATGAAATATTATACATTGTGAACCATTATTCCCAAACTCTAATAAAAACGTTCAAACTGTCTAAAATCAGAATCTCCCCCTAAAACAATTAATCAGTTTACAAAAGAAAAACTTATCACCCACCATTACATACTCGTTCGCGCGTGCTCAACGTCAACATACACCCAACTCATTTTCCCCGTATTTTTTTTCTCTCTCGCGAATAAGGCATCAGCTGTGTCCTGCGACATTAGCTGTTCCCTCGAGCGCCTACAACAGCCGGAGCTACAATCACACATGCCTAGCGCTTACACACACACACACACACAGTCATGTACCATACTCGCTTGGTTGCGACTATATGTGTGTGAGAGGCGCAATATAAGGCGTGTTTTGTGCGCGAAATCGCCAACGACCGAGAGGCATGTCACTTTGTTCTCTATATACGCGCACGGGCCCGCACACAGATATACATATACATAGACGCGTGCGTGTGTGACTCTATCGGGCCGACAATTTCGACGCGCTGGGGCGGTTATTGCGCGCGCGAGCGCCTACATATATATATACACGCCCTCCTTTTGGCGATACTTTGGCCACACGCTTTTTTTTCTTTTTTTTTCTTTTCCTCCTCGACTGGGTATACGCATGTGTGTGAGTGTACACTTTGATGTTCGAATGGGGACTTTTTTCTCCGTATAAACGCGCGAGCTTTTTTTGCGTACGTGTGCTCGCTTTCGAGGTAGAGAGAGATGAAGAGTGAGAGGGAAAAAGGGTGGTGGAATTCGGGAGAAAGAAAAGTTGAGTTGCACGGGTCGGTCGTCGGTGCTGACTATGGTGAGCAAACGGAAATTGGAAGTTTCTATGTGTAACGAGTCCTCGATTTCTCGTGGTATATATACGTACGTAAAAGCGTCGAGGTCCGTACCTGCGTGTATATACATCGGTACTTGAAATAACGTGTACGTATGTCATTTATTGTTGAAGTTTTTGCTGATAACGCGGAAATTAATTGAAATATAATAAAGATAGATTTTATTTCGCGATTTTGGAGGTTATTTCAGTTCTGTACAGAAGAAAAAGTTCTTGTATAGCTTAAGTTATAAGTATATAAATAAAATAATGTGTCTCGTCATAATGATCCTTCATCGTTTCAACGAATTTCCATTCCCAAAATTACTTCTCAGATCAAGTTCTGCGCCTAATTTCATCTGAGTGGAGCAAATTTTCAAATCATAATAATAACAGGCTCGCTCGGTTGTAGTGCACCAACTATTCCTAATTATTTCGAAACATTATCCAACAAATTGCCGAGATGTTTAGCACATAATTATTTGAGATTATAATTTCTTACAAGCAAAGTGAAAATTAAGTTCTCCATAAACGTTTCCCGAAATTTCTAACGATTCAAGTGTATATATATATATATATTATGTTTAGCCTCTTTTTAAATTGACACAATTTTCTTTACACACAATATTTCTATACTTCCTTTGACCTGTCCCTCGCAGAATACTCCATAAGATATCTTTGCTCTTTTCACTTTATTCCAACAATTGATAAAGAAAGTCTCATTTTCAATCGTGCAAAATATCACCGAGTAGAAAACTCGTTTCTCTTCTCTCTTTCTCTCTTCCTCTTCAACTTCGTACTCGTGTTTTCGACTGCTTCCGCTCACCGCACACTGACACTCTTTATATCAATGGCTGATGTAAAAGGATTGAGAAGGAAAAAATACATTCTATAGCATATCCTTGATAACGCATTGTATTAAGTGAAATCTGAGATAATAATAGCATAGACATATAAAAATCCAAAAGTCGAATTATCCAAATAGGTTTTCTCCTTCTTTCAGATATAATGACAGAAAATTTTGTTTTACTGTTTAAAATGAATTTCGACGAATAAAACGAAACCAAATAAAAACAATAAAATCTTTAACTTTGTCACAAAAATATCATTAAATTCTAATGGTTTAACTTTTTCATCTTTAATTTTTTGTTTATTACTAACTTTATATTGCATTTAATACTATCGAAGTAGTACGACCGTAGACGTGGACCGGTATATGAATAAAAACTATAGAGCATATATAAGCGCCAAGGATAAACCTTTATTTTTTACAACTCAAGATTTATGTCACCACACATTGCAGGCGATGTATGAATTCTGTCGTCGCACATAAAAACCCCCCTGGAAATTCAATAAAACAGAAATAAAAGAATATATTTCACATACTCTCTGTATGTATATATATGTATATATACGGCCATTCGAAAGGGAATTAAAAATATCCTTGGAAAATGAAATCTCTGCTCTGAAACCTCTTAACCCTAGAGAGCTTATAAGCCGAGTACGCGCGTATTCTGAAATCCTAAAAAAGCAGCCACACACACACACATAGATTCGTATGAAATCCGGATGATAATTTGCGAGTAGCCGCTACGTTTATATGTCTCTCCTTACTCCCTGCAGTTTCTCGTACTAAAGAGCATAAGACGAAAAACGAGTGTAACGCGAGAAATAGACACATATAATGTGCGTATACTTCTCCCGTTGTTACGAATCGAGCAACGTATGTGTTTCGGCAACAGTCGCGAGAAAATAATTTATCAGCGTTGCTGAATCTGCGTGTGTGTGTGTGTATATATATATATATATATATATACACACACACACACACACACACACGGACGGACGGTACGCACCACGAATGTGTATATAGTTAATTTTGTATAAAGCAAAGAGAAATGGAGGTTCTTCAGCTAATTGGATTATGCTCTTTGATAGATAAATTAATGCGCCTCTCGCGGGTGGGTGGAGAGGGGGAGAGAGAGATAATGTGGTCGATGAATTGTCGGAAGACCATATACGCGTGGGCGGGTTTTAATATAAAGGATCATGGTTATATGCATGAGCGCACGCGCAACGGTTAATTATTCAATCAAGCTTTTTGTGCAGAGATATATATTATACAAGCTCGTACCTGTATGTATGTATTTATATACGTATATAGCAATGTCTCTCGTTTACAATTTATCTAGGCGTTGTTAAAGTTGCACCAGCATGCTACATATACAGCTCGATCTATATATTATTAACTCGCGCTGCAGGACAATAATATATTCCGGTAAGCTTCGAGTTAATTCTTGATGCCCGTGTGCTGTCCAGAATGAAGATTTAATCTGAGAGAAACAAATTATTTGCGTATCTTGGCGTCGAATTTACTTTCCATGGACGAGATGTACTTTAATTCACACGTGGCGCGCGTGCGCAGAATGCTCTTAAGTACTTAATGCGCATTTGTTTTAACTTTTCGTGTATATAAAAGCGTCGATGAAAGCTGCAAGTATTACGGCTCGGAGAAGTTTTTAACATTTCCGTTATTATGCGCGCACTCGTCCCTCATGTGCGAGCAAAATATTTACTTCTACGCTACGCGACGGTGATAAAAATGTTAAAGCGAGCGAGAGCGAAAAATGTCGTGCTTGATGGGAAAAGATATTTTTCAGGGGAGAAATGTATTCTCGAGGCACTAATTATTTGCTCGGCTCATATGCGCGTTGAAAATATTTGCGCTGTAAATGAATTCAACGGTACATATTATTATAGGAGAGTATAGCAGTATAGATTTTATGACTTCCAAATTAGTCAACAGAGGTACTTTTACCAATTTGTAGAATATCATCTCCAACCTTTCGAGAATCTCTTTTTACAGCTGTTTAATGAGAAGTGGAATTTCATTTGAAATAAATGATTTTATTATTCTCTACCAAAAACAAACATTGACTCGTGCATTTTAATTAAAGTAATAACTCAGCAGTTGAGATAGTATATATGAGGCGTTTCATGTCAAATGTCCCAGCGCGGCGCGCGAGCGTCAAATCATGCTATTTCTAACTCGTGT
>JAYJLV010002832.1:0-10414 GCA_036873485.1 Torymus texanus | reverse complement strand
AATTATTTAGTTTTAAATACTTATAAACTTGATAATTCAATCTTGAAAATTCAAACTTATTAGATTTTCGCGCCTATCAAAACAGTCTTATTGTGATGACAGATTTCATCCATCACTTTTTTAAGAGAAGAATTACATTTAATTTATATTATGTTCAAAATAAGTTGCGTTACATAAAAGTTAAAGAAGTCGGCGACCATCATAACCCCACGACAGTTATGAATTGTTTTGTTCAAAATTGGATAGTATAATATAAATATATGTATGATTGAGATGATTACCTTATAACGTAAGAAAAAATCATTAAATTTTATAATAGTTATGCAGACCCTTTTGTCTGTTAGTTATATTATCAACAGAAATTATTTAAATTATGCTACCTTACAAATATTTCTGTAGCTAAAACAAAAATAAAATACTCAAATTTCGAACAGAATATACAATAACTAAAAATTAGAAAAGCAGGGTAAAAAAGAAACATGAGATCAGCACTAACTAAGCCACGATGTTTATCATTCACCTATCCAATCATCTATCGACCAATCAATCGGTTAAGATTGATTAGAATTCTGAGAGTGGTGAAAATACGTGAGTTTGTTTTAGCGGTGCTAATTCTTTCATTTCCCGCTTTAAAAGATGGTTGCAGTGACGCCATCTCCAGGCTATTATCTGCAACAGCTTCTGCGACGGAGTAAGGGAGAGACAGAATTTTTCTTCTTTTGTTTTCCGAATTACTGAAATATACCTGTTCTCGATCTATAACCTTCCTTTGTACCTCTTGTTCTTTTTGGTAGTAAATTCAGATTGAATGATTTATACATTATGGAAGACGAACTTCAAGATCGATACCATGCTAAATTTTTTGAAGATAATGCTACTTTTTATGTTGCAGTACACGATCAGTAAGGAAAAGAAATTAACATATTAAATCATACAATTTCTAAATAATGATATATAAACTGATTTAGAAGGGAACAGTGAAAAATTATCTGTAAGACTTTTAATTAAAACACTTTTTAATCCATCAATGCATAACTCGCGTATCCGATATGTGCATAATACATCACAGAGCTTGTACACATTGCATTACCGGTTTAGCTTCCCAAAACTGCAAAAATTTAGAGCAAGTTAGTAGACTGATAAGTTTAAAAACCTAAGCACCGTTTAAGTCATTCTCATCAAAGTTTGGAGTTCGAAATTATCCGAAAATCATGTTCTAAAAGACTAACTTCGCTTCCTTGAATAATATAAACGGAAAATTATTACCCAGAAAATTTTGATTTTATACAGAAGATGTCTGAAGTATAAATGTATTTTTATAATAAGAACCAAAATCACTTAAATGGAATAAAGTAAATTTTAGAAAACTACATACCAATGAATTGACATCGATTTTATCACTACAAAAATTAGTTTAGTCATATGAAACTAGTATTATAACAAATATTTTATAATAATAAAAGATTTACATTGTAAATTGGAAAGAAAATAATATGTAACGTCGTTACTAAACTTTTATAATCTTCTACTAGGACATATTATGTACAACCATCAGACACCATGGCGCGGTTACCGTGATTATACGATTGCCAGTTTATTGCTGGAGTTTGAAGTTGCTATTCACGCTCGTACAATCGATCAATCAATCAGACATGACGCAAAGAAACTAATCAATCAAAAACGAAATTGCTTGCTCTTGGGCATATCGGAGTGCGTCGCTTTTTTTTATCCCTCAATATATCGGTTTATTGGAAAGGTGCATGTGCCCATTATTTTACTTTTTTTTATCGAAATTTAAACTTTACAAATCACTTATATATATAATATCTACTTATACAAATACAAGCACACGTACGTCTGGCCATATAAATACATACATTTTATTTGAATTATTAAAATCAGTAACTAAAAAAAATTGAATTTTTATACAGCCTGCACTACAAGTTAAGTAAATACAATGAATTATTCTGAAAAGATTTAGATTTTAATAATATTGCTCAAGTTTATAAAACCATAAAAGGCTTTCAAGTATATAGAAGAATTGAAAGGATCCAAAATTAACTTTTCCAAGCTATAAATACAAATTGCACTTTTCTTTTCCGTAGTTGAAAACAGTTCGTTGTACTTTCATAAAGCCTTGATACTACTAGGTTAATTTTTAAATGAGAAAAGACGAGAGCAGAGCAAAATACGAAAACGTAAGTGAAAGCGGAACTAGCGACACTTCCTGTTTCCGCGCGCAGAGACGGTATACGAGGCCGGAGGTCTGTATTTTGCGGCGACTGAGGAAGAGAAAGCTTGTCGCCTCGTATTTTGTGCAGCTAACCCACTCTCGCCCTGTTTCGGTCTTGGTGAAAAGGCATAAGTTAGGAAAAACTTTACTGGCCGGCGTCCAATAGGAAGCTTTTCGGCTACCGCGAAGCAAAGTACTAGTGTTGTTGCCTTTTCTACGCTATTTTCTGCCTTCGTATTACTTCAAATCCTGTTTTGTTTCTATGTATCTTCAAATAAATAGTAATAGGCATAGTTGAGTACAGAGTTAGACGTGTTTCTAACATGATTTTTACTTGTTTGAAATTTGCAAAAGTACAAGCTGATCTTATTGGTATAAATTGTTTACTTTTTTTAAAAGTCTTAAACATGATTGCCTAATATATGTTGTAAGTATTATCTAGAAATATAAATATTAAAACTTTCCGTTGTTTATTTAAAATTTCCAAATACACATATTTTTAAAAGTAGAATATGAAGAATCCATTATACTTAACAGTTTTAATACAATTGAATATCATTATTGTCATTATAATTTATTATTTTTACGTAATCTTTTTAAAAGTCTTATAGATTTATCAAAGGCAATTATTGAAGATCCTTCAAAAATAAAAGCTTTAAACCTATAGCTACATGATTTGTATTCTTATGCGTGAAATATAAGAACCCAATGTTCTTTGACTAATGATAAAAGAAGATTGCTTTACACACCTACATGGAATATAAATAACGAACATATAAAATTAATGTTAACATAAGCAATCCATAAGAAATTGTAGATTTTAATATAAAATTTACCTAATACAAGTAACAAAATCTGAAAAAGTTATTTTATTCACTTTTTTTACAGAATGTCTCATAAAATTCTGACTTTTCTACTTATATCACTGAACCCATATATTTTTCTTCACTTTTTCTGCATTTTTTCTTTTTGACATTTTGTCAATCTCCAAACAATAAAATACATCTACCACTATTGACTAATTTGATAGCAACATAGTACGTTCCGATCGCCTAACAAATAGTTGACTATTTATTAATAAAATTACTTAACCATCTTAGATACAGTTATAATATAGAATATATACTTCAATTCTTTTATAACTTTGTAAAATAACTTTTATTTCATTTCTACTTTATTTTAATATTACATTTTAATTTATTAAGAGAATTTATCTTAGTACAGCTGAATAATAAATGTGTGTCAAAATTTAGAATTATAAAAAATTAATTTTTTAGACTATACGATTCACCGTCGACAGATCAACGTGCCGCCGTCCACCTGTCTCGAAGGACGAGTCTTCGTCAATATTTAATTGAAACCCGGCGCTGCACGGCTGCCTGGGCGTGCGAGCGAATGTAATATTGCTCCTTCGCGGTCGCGAAATTCGAATGAAAGGGAAGAGGGGAAAGGGGGAAGGTGGCCCGACGCTCGCATTAAGCATGTAGCTAGGCCCGGCCGCCACCACCACCGTACCGTATTCCCGACGCGCACCCGCAGATGTGAAACGGAAGCGATTGCCATGAATTTGTAAGACGCTGGCGCATCTGAATCGGAAATTCATGTATGATGAAGAGCGACGGAGGGAACATAGACGCCAAAAATGTCACGTGAAGAAGCTCATAGCAATCGTAGTGCGGTTTAGCTTAAAATAAAATTTCGAAATCACGATGACTTTCGGATATGGATTTTTACTACGTAGAGAAGAAACCCTGGTAATATTTGAGTTGGGAAAAAGGAATAGTCATCTAGTGTTGATTTTTTTTAGTGAATGTATAGCATAGTCTGGTAGTCTGAAAAATAAGCGTCACTTTAACTTCTTTGGAAGTAAGCTTGAATACTTTGCCTGTCTTATAGTTATGTTCTTCCGTAAAAAGAAAATTATGCTATTACTACTTGCAAAAAACATTACTAGTTGACTGTAAGCCATTTATTACATTTGAATATCTGCAAAACTTTTCCTATACTGAATTTATTAATTTATCATTTTTAGTATGTCTTCTACTATGAATCCCATTAAAAATTATAATATCACGTGCTATTAATATACTGTCGGTTCTCCGAGCATATTGACCTTGTCACGTGTCACTGCTAGCGGATAGTATTACCGATGAGACAGATTTGGTAGACAATTAATGTTCGATATTCTCATTACTGTCACTCTTCTATAGTTGCATTGTTACAAATCTTGCATTACATACTATGATTTAACTATTTTTAGTTTTTTAAGCTCTTCTGAAATTCTATTCTTTTCTATGATATAATATAAAATTCTATCTTCTTTGTCTTTACTAGAGACAGTAGTAAAGACAAAAAAAGTACTACTTTTGTACAAGAGTTTTGTACTATATGTACAAGAGTATCAAGGAGCGCGGGAGCACTTCGAAGGCAAGTTATAGACGAACCTGAAGGAGTCACCCGAGCTATATTATACATGGAAATGGGTGTGCTAGATTTTTATCTGCTTATTTTACGTTTATTTTCACATTATCAGAAAATACCAATAATCAAATCACGGAAAGGAGACTTTTCTTTGAAAAAAGATCCACTTTTTTACTCAATTTTTAGAAGAGAAAGCACAGATATAAATAATATTTAATATTTATTAGAATTTATTTGAATCATGAACGTTATAAAACATTTACCAATGAAATTTCATATTTTACCAAATATACAACCTAATAGTAAGTATTAAGAATAATTTACATTAAACGACCTTAACATTCTTGAATTGAAGACCCTAATTATCCCGTACTCATCGTTCATGACGAAAAACTGATCCCGTCTTACGGTTCACCCCTACGTCATTACCGAAGTCCTTTTTTATCAGCTGAGGAGGTTATACGAGAAAACTCGGACTCGAAAAAGGAAAGAAAGGAAAGAGGGAACCGGCAGCAGGAGCACGCGGTGAATCGCAGGAAAGTGGAGCGCGTACGAGTGGGATAGCAAAGAAGTTTTCTGCTTAAAATCCTATTCTCATTCTAAGCGTTCTCCTATTCTCTCGGCGAATCGAACACAATGGAATGCTTTTTCCTTCTATCTCTCTTCACAGCGGTACAAGGACGGCCCGAGGCCCCGAGAGAAAGAGAAATTGGGATTCGTATTAACGAGCTTTTCATCCTCTTGTGCGGCCGCGGGAAAAGAGAAGAGGGCGCGTATAGTCCCAGTCACTTCTCTCTCTCTCTCTCTCTCTCTCGCTTCTCCCTTTCCCTCTCTGCTCTCACTTCGCTCTTCTCTTCTCTTCTTCTCTTTACCTCTCTCGATTCGACTGGCTCGCATCCCTTAGTCAAGACGAATATCCATCGTTAATATTGCAAGAGATTAATCGATAGTACTTTATTGTATTGAATATCGGTGAACATGGTCCAATGGCTTTATTAAAAAATACTCGTCTTTTATTTAATCTCGCCCTATTTGCGGTTTTCAAGTTTTCACCTAATGATGGCCGAAAGGAAATTGATTTTATTATATTTTATTTCAATTGCATAAAAGATTGAACAATAATAAAGATATAAAAAAATGATATAACGAAGAAGATTAATATACCTTCAAATCAATTTCAAATAGCGACCAAAATTGAATAAATTTTATTCTGCACAGCAGTCAACCACATTATCAATAAGTTTTTTCACTGAACTTATTTTTCTGTTTATCACTGTATTGGTTTACCAATTAAACCAATCAAGTCTTCTACTGAGATAAGTAAAAATAAATATTCATGATTTGACTATCATTCACATATTTAATTTTATCGTATTTTTATTTATCTCCTTTTGAGCCCTCAGTCAACTTTAAAGTAGATTGATTTTTTCCTAATAACAAAACAACTTAAAAGAATTTACATTCAACACTGAATCTTGTTTTCTAAATCATTTTGCGACAAAATGAAGCGTGTAATGTTTCTTATCAAGGTAGTTAAAAACAGTGGTTCTGTTTTGCCAGTTAAACTTGCAAACGAAATTTCACTAATTTTTGTTCCAGGAATAAACATAGATGTCGTCGGCATTAATGCGCTTTCAAAGCAGGAGGATGTATTATACTAACTTACCCAGAGCACTTCAGATGCAGATAAAACGCTGTTAGTAGTAAAGTATAGTACTGCAGCCACTGCAGATTGGGCAGCTCCTTAAGATGAGAACTAGGTGAAGTTACTTGACTTCATTTTAGATACCAGAAATCGAATCTCAAACCCAGTTAGTAACCATTTACCAAAATTTGTGCACTCTCCTTATCAGTCAAAATTATGAAATTAAAATCCATTAGACATCAAAATAATAAAAACGTAAAATTCTTTTATTTTTCAAGGCGGTAACCTCAACTAATATTCTAAACCGTGGTAACTAAGGCATAGCATTAAGTATATGTCCTTAACCAATCTTGAAAAAAGACATATGTTATAATAAAATTCGTCTAATAGTGAATCAATCAGAATTTATATTCACCACGCTAAGTTCAACATGTACCTTATACTTTACTCTTTAATATGGAGGTAATTTATAACCTGCAGCTATTGTAATTGAAAAATTCAAGGAAATTTATTTTACACAAATTTTTAAACCCAGATTATTAAAGTATCAACCAATTTATACCATAGTATGCTTAATATTTTGTGATTTTTCATACAAATAATACAAGGAGTAAATAAAACATACAAACATTAGTTATAACTCTAGTTACATATGAAAAAAAGGGGGAGAATCTTCTCAGCCCAAACATATTTTTTTAAACATGCATACCTTCAAATAAATCGTAACAATACACAATTTGTCTAAATATATTGCTTTCAAACGTTCACTCTTTCATCTCATAAGAAGGTACAACATTAATCAACATCTCGTTGCTATGCCTTCGTCGTCCTCTCTTCACACCGTACAAGAGAAACGCGTGCCTCAGCGTGCCCGCATACATTTTATTTTCTAGTCCGTCTGCGCCCACTCGACGCCCGATGTACAATGCATGTAAGAGCAACGTGGTGGTCGGTCACACATGCTAGACATTTCCATTTTATTGGACAGCAAGGGGGACGAGCTCGCGCACGACGACGACGACGACCAGGCCGAGTATAAAACGCCTCGCTCGCGCCATCGGAATATGGGATTTTGAATTGGGTGCGCGCACCTTCCGCACATCCTTCTACGTATACGCGTATACGCGCCGGCAGAAGGATCCGCATTGGCATCCGAGCATATACGTCGTCTACATGCCGGCAAGGCGTGGGAAGGGAAAGAGGATACGCCGCGACCTGTCGACTCGCGTTTTATATATATATACATGAGTGTCCGGAAAATTCTTGCGAGCGTGTTCTTACACGCCTGCTGTTTCATCGACGGCAGCGGTCACTTACTCTCCGCGTGCTATCGAATGAATTCATTGTTTTTCAAATGACGAGGCGCGTGTGGTTTTTATTGTTAACAGATGTCGTTTAGCCACTGTCAGCGTTTTTTTAAGTCTATATCCATCTTGGTCATTTCAATCTTTTTATTTATCTGATTTGTAATGGAAAAGAATTAATAACGTCTCACGTACGGAATTTTGAAGATACAATAAGATGATAGTAGAGCTTTCGTCGTTATTAACCTGAATTATTATGTGGTTGTTATTTTAACTAATACTCGACCTCGAAGGAAGCTATTTGCAGCCAAATTGATATATCCAACTTATCTTTCGACGCCGTTCGTCTCTCAGCCACGAGTCCATTTCGAACAATAAGCTGTTCCCGTATAGTCGAGCCACTTCACATTAACCGGTTTGCCTTGTGTATTTTGCTTTGTTTCAAGATATTACAGTCAAGAGTGGGAAATTGAGTATTGTAGGTAGCATTTAGTTGAAGAAAGTAATATTAGTTATTTAAAATACTTATTAAGAACTCACATATTTTATGTCCATAATTTCTTTAAAGATCACTCAAATATTTCTTATCCGTATTATATATGGCATAATATGGTAAATAATATATCGTGTCTCAAGTTAAGGAGAGGATATGATTATACGGTGGAAGGTAACTTGATTATATTACTTGATAATGCAGCATATTATGATGAAAATTATACCTTCTTAAATCAGTTATATTTACTTGAAATAAACGTCTTTCAATATATGCTCTTAAATATAATAGTGAACTTATTTGCTATTTCCAATAAGTATAAATTTATAAATTGTAATTAAATTTTACTAGATACATTATGTTAAAATAACAAGTATCACATTACTTAAGTTATTCATATACTTATCTTTACGAATGCGTGTACTTTAATGTTTTCATAATTGATTCATTACTGACGAATCTTCCTAAAAGCATTAACCTATGATGAACGCATAAACATGAAGTCTGAAATCGAAATTAAAATTAAATTAACTCGAAATAAAGTCAATCATGCTTAATTTAAATGTAGCATCCCTATTTAGCTTCCTATATGAAGGAAAGCCTTCTGTTGCCAGCCAAGTGTCACGTCGTCTAAGTCCGTTCGTCTTGAGAGACAGATCTGAAGGCTTTTGGGGCAAGTTTCTATTTAGAACTTCCTTAACTTGAGTGTTCTGAAACGACGCCCGATTAATACGGTCGCGAAGTCGTCGCGACGGGGGATTCCCGAGTGCGCGCCCGCCGTCATCATTTCTCGCTAACTAACGGCCAGTGGTAACGAAGTTTTCCAAACTTGCTGAATTTTTCTCATTATTCAATTAGCAATTTAATTTTTTAAGCAACTGCTTTGAAAATAAAATTACATTTACGGCAATATCATTACAGTGCAATAATAAGGTGCTTATGCTGTTTAAAATAAAGTAGTGAGACTGTTGCTATTTTAGAGAAAAAATTAGTTTTACGTACAATTTGTTTACGAATTTTATGATTGTCGTTAACAATTTTATAAGAAAATCAAATTTTTAAATCTTTCAGTCTTTGTAAAATTAATCACGTTTCCCATATCAACGGAATGTCTGTTAACGGAATACCAAATCAAAGGGATAATTGTTTATTCACGTCGTATTACGACGACGTAAATTGAGCAGCTAGCGATATCGGATTCTATGAATATTCTGAATTTTGCAGGAACAGACAACCGGACTGCGGACGCCCGACTAGTAGAGCATACATAGAAGCGAGACATCAGTGAATTTGTATCCTTACCTGACTAACTAATAATATCTATCTAGTATCTTCTATACACAGAGAACAAAATACGTTACAATTAACGAATTATGCTTTTAAATACTACATGCGAGTAGTATTTGTGATGAACGCCAATTCAATTATTATTAAGAAATAATTTACAGTATTAAACTGTCCTGCTGTTAATACAAATAATCCGTGTTCTTATGGTGAAACTCATATGTCTTAATAGTTAAGGAATATGTCTCAATAGTTAAAGAATATGATTTTGTCCTTACATTTTGCAGGCCAAAGAATGTATTTTAATATATAGTTAAGGAATCATGACTTTAATGTGGTTTCATAACTGTTAATGAATTTCTTTAACTATTAAGGGGGGGGGTGACACCTTTAAATCCCTCCCATCGAAATGATCTGTAAAAAAGAATTTTGAATTATTAATAAAATTTATAACTAATATACTAAAAGTATGTTACATTTATAATACAATAAGCCAAAAATGGAAGTTCTAGACCTACTTTGTCCCAAGATATCGACTTTTCAAAATTTCGGCTTTGACCTAGCCTATACAGATCCGCGGAGGTGATGGATTTTAAACATTTTAATAAATGTGTTTACACCTTACTCTGTAACTAATACTTACAGATTTATATGTAGGTTGCACAAGACTACATAGAGCATATTTTAGTTATATTTTATTTAAAAAATTTAGCAAAAAAGGTAGAGCTCCATCTTAACATATAACATTTCTTGAGTACTTCCAAAGTCGTATGGTCTCCTTATTAAACAGTTCCTCACCGATAGGGTTGGCGACCGTTTTTAGATACGCGATCTATCTGCAGCAAAATTATCCCGTTCTCCTTATTTCTGAGATTTCATGTTTGTCTTACTAAACATACCACATTGGTCGAGTTGTCGGCGTTACGTATGCGACAGAATCATTTATCAGCATCAAGTTATACATATACAGGGCCTCGAATTGCGGCAGTGCAGTATTATATGCATAGCGTCCTTTTTCCCAAATCCCTCGACCC
>JAYJLV010002821.1:0-10416 GCA_036873485.1 Torymus texanus | reverse complement strand
CGTGAATTATTTATGTAAATATGTACGTGCCAAATTTGGACTTTTCGTTACGTAAATCATTTACGTAAACCATTTACATAAAGTAACAAATTGATTTATTTAATTTTTTTAATTTATTTATTATTATTATTATTATTAAACCAGAGTACAATACAATGAAATACATACCGAAAATATTACATTATACATAAGTACATTACAAAAATAATAATCCAGCATAGGATAAGATTCCTGTGCGCTGGTCTGGCGAAATTAAAATTGAAAAAATAACTTAGAAACTAACTTAATAACTATAATTTATAATTTATAATTTATAATATAATTTATAATTGATTATTGTATTTAAAATAGTAGCATTTGTGAATTATGAATTTAATTATAGTTACAGACAATGTGTACTTAATTTTATAAATATAATAATAAATTATAAACAAACAAATATAAATAAATAAATTTGCTAATTTACGAAAATGGTTTACGTAAATGGTTTACGTAAATGATTTACGTAACGAAAAGTCCAAATTTGGCACGTACATATTTACATAAATAATTCACGTAAATGATTTATGTAAATAATTTACGTATTTATGATCGAATTTAAATGGCTCTAATGGACACTTTAAAGTGAAGACTATTCCCTTTAAGATAAATTTTGATTTTTTCAATTTCATTCATAAACGGCTGAGATATTGTACTAAAAGATCGATAACGATCTTAAATACTGTAGACTTCTTGGCAATCGTACATTTTTCTGGGTTGTTTCATTTTCTTTTTTTTCAATTTTTCGAATTAAAATTACAAACTTAATTGGAAAAAACTAATGCCTTGAATTTAAGTTTTAATTAATTAATTAAGTAAGTTAAGAAAATTACAGATCCTAAACTTTGATTAAACATTTAATAAAAGTGAACTTTTGTTTTCATTAAAGCTTTTTTTTTTACAAATATATTTATTAATTTAATGATAAAATTTAATACTTTCTTCTACAAATTTTATTAATTTTTTTGTAATATGCCACGACGGTATTTGACTGATAGCGAGGTTGCAAGAGCAATTACACTGTTGCAGGAAGGATGTTCCTAAAGATATGTTGCTAATCGAATGGGTGTTTCTGTATCTGTAATTAATCATGCCTGGTCTCGGTATCGTGAAACCAACGAGTTTCGTAGATGATTAGGTCAAGGGCGCCCGCGAGTAACTAGTCCTTTTCTTGTAATTTTCCGTAGAGTTTAAGTTAAAGTTTAGGAGATTTTCCCTTATACATTACATACATCATAATTTTTTAAATGACTGTGCATTGTTATAGATGCTGTAACATAAAAATTCGACAATATTTGGCAGAAAAATAAAAAATGTTCGTGCCGATCATCCATATTTTCTAGAGTAATACTAAATGTATTTAGTAAACCTTATGATTAAATTACATAATTGAACTTTCATAAACATGTATAAGCAAAATACCTACATTATCGATGCAATGATCAAGTATTATTTTTGAAAAGAAAAAAACAATATTTATCTATAGTAAGATGATCGTCAGTATCTGCCTTATGGTGGTATGGATATGATGCAAAAAAACAAATATAATTATGATGAAAATCGATCATTTTCAATACTTATAAAACGGCTGTAAAACAAATTTTTTCCCACAGACAGCAAGTACAATTGGGTTTGAGTATCGGATATCATGTCCGGAAGTTGACAGCCGCATTCATTAGCTTAGGTTAGGCTAGTCAGATGCACCCACATGCACGGCCAGCGGGTACTGCGTAGACTTTCTGTACTTCGGCATACGTACAACCTGTTTAACCTGTTTCGGCCCAAAATTTTTATAGTTCAAGGTATGCTCTTTCTGATAGTATTCACGAAATTTCTCCAAAAATTATGATTTATGAAAAAATGCAGATTAAAAAAATCATAAATTTTGTACTTTTTTAAAATAGAGATTTTGAGGGTTTTACTGTCTGCAATGAACCTGAAACTCCACTAAACGGTAAAATAAATGTCTAAACTCTAAGAACCTATGGTAAGGGGATTGATTTTTCACCCGAGTGTGTTAATAATCATGCATTAAATGCAAATTTTCGTTAATAACCTAGCAGCCTAGGAGTATAGGCGAGCAAGAGGGCCAGCCGTGTAGTATGATAGTAAGCTGGACAGAAGGAGTCGCAGTAGGGGTGCTTGAGAATCAAGAACAGCTAGGAACATAGAAAGAAAATAGTTACAGGCCATCAGGCAGGAACGTGCATAACTCACCATCAAGAAAGAGAAGGCAAGAGAAGGAGAGGGAGCGTGAGAGAGGGAGAGCGAGTCACTAGAAGTTAATATCGTAGCAAGGCAGCGGTGCTAGAAAGTACGACGCGAGCATCAGGTAACGGAGTGAGGAAAAGAGATATAGAGAACGAAGAACATCGAGAATCGTTACCACCCGTAACGTGGTAATGCGCACGCTATGACTGTGACTCTTAGTACAAGCTGCCAATGGGAATATTTAGATTTCGCGCGGATAACGTAACACGATAAGTGGGAGGAAGCACTCCAGGCTGTGCCGCACATTTTTTCTAGTGAACCTGCTACCTTTCTTATTACGTGAATCGTAATATATAGATGGTAATAGGGTAAATAGTGAGATTCAAGCCAATCATAGAGGCGATGATTGACGCGAGAGAGGAGTTCGAAGTGTGTTGGTTTATGTGTGAGTCGCACATTTTTGGGTGTGTATAACACATGCACACCGTTCCGACTTAAACTTGCCCATTTAAAAATCTGGGAAAATAAACATTAATTACCCAACCAATAAATATGAGATCATAGGACTACCTAACTAATTCCTGTATATGATATTATTTTATTATCAATAGAAGTGTAAAAATTAGTTTGCATAATCAATCTATACAACATCAAAGATTTATGAATAAGGAGGTCACCTTGTACTGATACTAACCCGCACATTATCTTGCTAGTAAATATCCCTAGACCCATAGAGGGGAACAATTTATGTTAATGTAGCTCTGTAAATAGATAGGCAATCAATGTAACATTGTGCAGCGGCCACAATAAAGGTAAGATCGATGAGTCATTCAATCAGTTAAGTTATGATCGTTCTACACTTCACCAATTAAGACAAGATCGAACAGTGATCCAGCCAGTTAAGTCAAGGCCGTGCTACTACTCCGCAAATTAAGGCAAGATCGAGCAGCGATCAATCCAGTTAAGGCAATATCGTGTAGCAACCCAGTCAAATAAGACAAGATCGAGCAGTGAACCAGCCAATTTAGGCAAGGCTGTGCAGTGCTTCAGCCTGAATTCTCCAAAGGCGTCCCAGTTAAATTTTTGACTGCCCATCATCTGGGTTTGTCCCGTGGGGAATCATACTTTCGGCTCTTTAACTCAAAGCAGACATATTGTTAAATCCAGGTTCGAGTAAATTAATAAAACGTAATACACAGTTATAAAAATACTTTTTAATTTTATTTTACTTTTAACGCAACCGTCGAGGTCAAACTCAAAATCAAAATTGAACTATTTACAAACAATAAGAAACAGCTGTTCCGCCGTTGCTACGTGCAGTAGTTCCTAATGTTCGCACCGCGCACACGTTCGATTTCCCGATCATAACAATATTGATGGTTACTAAGTGACTCTTTTTCCAATATTATCCACTCGTATAGGTGTTCGTCTAAAAACTGGCCTCTCCTATCTTCTGGGCCTCCACTCCATGACCTAGGTTTGACGTTCTTCTAGAAAGTCTTCTTCTAGAATGATGGGTACGAGCTATTGATTTACGCTTTCCTCTAAGTGACATCGATTCAAGTTTGGACGAAACGTCTCAAGCGATATGTTTGGCGAGTAATACCAGCTATAAACTGTAGTGCCATCCAGCACGCGCAGTATGTATCCATTTCTTCTCCGCCGTTGACTTCCGTGTTAGTGCCAGATAGTATGTACACATATCGCTGCGTCGCCCCGGTTACCAAAGAGGCAGACACTGTTGCCCGGGTTTCTGTATTGTTTAAAGATGATCGGAATACCTGGTTCTTCTTTTTTAGCCGTGTGGTACAGTGAGTCTTGCGCAGCTTGAGTTCGGTGTAAATTTATCTATTTGACCTTATCCATTATATTTTCTAAGTCTCTTTTCCTTCGCCTCCGACAAGGCTGTGCAGTGTGCGTTCCCTGATCGATTTTTGTAGTTGTCTTCTAGTGCCTCATACAGGGTGCACATCGGTTCGCTCTTACAAAACGCGGTGAGGTGATCCATTATCCCCTCGTCGCATCTATGTGAGAGGTGTCCATAAGCTAAGCAACTAAAACACCTCCGTACCGAGATCTTTTCTCGTAATCTTGCTATAACCCAGACGATTCTTATCTTTTTACTCTTGATGATGCCCAGTACCTTCGCACGTGGCACCATCACGATTGCCATCTGCGTACCGCTATATCTCTTACGTCGAGTACTACTTATTGTGAGAGCTGCGGAAATGTAGCTTTCGTTCCGATCGCGTTTTTAATATCCTTGGCATTGCTGACCCTCTGCAGTTGTACTTAGAAATATCCAGTCTTGGTTTACTTGATTTTGTTGAAATTATCGGTGACTCTGTACTTGCCCACTTTGACCTCCATCAGCTTGAGAACACTGGCGTAAGTCGTATTTAGGTAATTTCCTTTAACGAGTCTTGCGTCTCGTTACCCTCTTGTTTTTACAGCACTCTTCTTCTCTTCCTTGCATTGTTTCCGCCTGATCCTCTTTCTGCTGACCTTATAGTCACTTTCTGTGTTAGCCCTAGCACATGAAGATAGCGGTGGCATAAATAGGGTGTTTAAATTCATCCCTGCCTTCGTCTGGAACTGAGACTATATGGCCTCTTTTTTATTCTCCCTACGCCTCTTTGTTATTTCTTCTGGTGAGGGCGACTTTCCCTTACTCTTTTTTCTGGGATAGAAACATTTGAGCTGTGTAGGTTTCGGGCACTATTTAATTAATAAATATTTAATTATTAATTATTTATTTATTTTAATTTTACTAGTGGCTTCTTTTATGCTACTTAGTCGCCTCATTAAGGACATTACTTTCTGAAGATCCCCTTTCACGCACTTGCGAATGTTACGTGCCTGAATGTCTTACCAAGTGTCAAGTACTTTATTTTTATGTAGCGAGTGGTTGGCCACCTTCATATCCGATTTAAATACATCCAGTGATTAGCAGGTATGCTATACCATGACCGGTACCACCAGGAGAATATCCACTAGCCGGGCTACCCCATGAATAATTAATTCCATGGACTTATCACTCATTTTTCCTTCCATTAAGGGGTACCTTTTGCTAGCTAGTTTTAGCATTAGCTAGTATAATTGAAAATTATTTTCGAAAAAGGATAAATGGGAAAAAATATGGGTTTGAAATTTGCAACGATGTGATCCGACGAAAAATAAATTTTTCGAAAAACGACATTTTTCGGATAATGATTATTGTTAATAACCACAGAATACGTATAAACTATTAAAATCCAATAGAATCCAAAAAACCTCCCACCCCTAAAACAAAATTCGTAAAGAAACATGAGAGGAAAGAACTCCTTCTTGGCACTGTTTGACAATGCATAATTTTTATAAAGATATACATCTATCTGGTCACCAAAGCAAGCTGCAAAAAAATTACGAAGGAATTCGACTCCACGGTACATCCGTAAACGGTGATTATATAGGTGTGGTAATTGAACTGAAAAATTTCCTTGCAGATCCGTTTGTCATTGCCTCATTTTCTAAAGCTAAATCATCTTTATGGTCACACAAGAAACATACAAAAGATTACGGAGAAAATCGACACCCTGAAACACCGCCAAATGACTGATTATATAGGGGTGGTAATTGAACAGAAAAATTCCTTTGCGATTCTGTTTGAGATTACTCAATTTTTAAAGTTGAATCATCTTTATGGTCACACAAGAAACATATAAAACTATTTCGAAGGTATTCGACGCCCAGGAACACCGCCAAACGTCTAATTATATAGTGGTGGTAATTGAACAGAAACATTCCCTTACGGTTCCGTTTCACGTTGCCTACTTATTTAAAGCTGATATATCTTTATGGTCACACAAGTAACCTATAAAAGATTGGGAAGAAATTCGACCTCCCGGAACAACGCCAAACGACTGATTACATAGTGGTGGTATAGGAATAAAAATTCCTTTGCAGCTCCGTTTGACATAGAGTAATGGTGAAAAAGTTTTAGTTACAGGTCTATATGCTAATCTATGTATATAAATAATACTGTGGAATAGTAACATTATTTGAGTTTTTATTTATTTTAAAATTCTTATTATTGGTGACATTTTCTAAATGTTTACATTTTATTTTTCTAAAATCGTAACCAGTTTGTTTTTAGTACTTGGTATTTAAGAATATCCAATACATCATCCTAAGTCGCCTGACTGAAAAAATAACGGATAAACTATAGGCTCAACATGATGCGATAACTTATTTAAATACATTTTTTACTTTTACAATTTGAATCTTCTTTTAGGTAGTTACAAAGATCATAACTGTCAGGAATAATTGATGTAGAAAGAATCATCGGTCCAAAATTCGCTGTTAAGGATTAATTTTATCTATGTTTTTGTTTATGTGTTTACGAATTAAGTACAACTTATAATTGTTAAAATTTCATAAATTTAATAATTGATGCAAACGTTTAAGACGTTTCGCATAAGAGTTTTGACTAAGAATGGGTGTTAGCGTTTCTAAATGTATTATGATTAAGTTTTCATTCCTTTTGGATCTTGTTGAGTAAGTTCATCACAAATATATAATTGGCAAGAAATAAGTTTGTCATTATTCGAAGGTATCACAGTATTAGGAGGAATAGGACAAACTTGATCCTAAATTTATACTGCACTGAAAGTGAGTTATCAAAGATTATTGCTTTTCTATATTAAGCGCATGTCGGATACCGACCCGATTTCTGGGCTACCGACAGCATGATATTATTTCGTAGGGTGGGAAGAAAGAAGTCCTATTTCAGACGAGTGCGTAAGAAAGTCACATCTCTACTCGGATTAGGTAGGTAAAAGTGAGGTCCTCAGAAAACTACTTTAGACTAATACGTATTTAGTTTGTAAGTTTTAGCATGTAAGTTTTATATTATTTCGTATCTCCAGCTCTGCGCACAGGTAATTTGCATTTACCTCTGCAGAATTACTAATTTGTATAATAATATCTGGAATAAATAAATAAATAAATAAATTCATACGAAAAAACGATTTAGTTGTATAAAAAGTAATAAAAAATATGGTAATGAAATAATAAAAATATTGTAGTGGAGTTGGGAATAAAATTATTTTGAGGTTAAACATAGCATCATACGCGGGTAGTAGGTACTCAAAATTGCTGCCAGTGAGGATAAGCGTACATGTATTGGAATTTGCCTGATTGCTGCAGATTTACATTTGCGATCGCATCGTTTCATTTCACTGTAACTCGTATACTTACATCAATGAACGGAGTATTAAGCATGCACTGATAGAAAAATGTGGAGAAAAATTCCTATTGGAAATATGGCAATCAACGCCTTATGAAAATGCGCCCTTGCATGAACTTCGGCGCTCTAACCGCTACCCATCTTCCGCCGACACCGTACGGGACCATCAGATCACGCTCAACCATGTAGCTATACAGTCTCGCTAGCGCATCAGCTATTTCTCTCCGCGACAATATAGCTTCTTCGACAGTTATATGTATCTAATATGAACATTAAAGTCTACAATCAATTTCTCAACTTTATGCGAAACATTTGTTTGTTTATTCGACACGCCCCTGCATGACTCTAACAATTCCCATGTTTTCTAATAATTTGGCAATATCAACCAAAAATACAAATTTTTCCCATAAAAATATAGTAATATTTACTGTGTTTCTAGTAATTTTGACTATTTTTCTAGTAGTTTTTACTATCTTTCAATGGAAAAATTTGTATTTTTGTTTGATATTGCCAAATTACTAGAAAACATGGAAATTTTTCCCCACATTTTTCTATCAGTGTGCGTATTTCAAAAGGGAGTCGTGCAAGTGATTGTGTTCCATCGCGTTTTTGGTGATTCTGAACATGGGTCAAAGTAAAGAACGCTCTAAAGTATATAGGCGTAAAAAAGATATTACATATGTTTAAGCCTCTACTACGGATGAATGAGGCCGCCTGTACATGCCCTTATTTTCGCCAAACAATCACATACATGACATGTATACATTGTATAAATTATCCTCAAATTAAAATACAAGTTTATGGATTTAAATTTACTTGCGTTAAGTAAAGTACTGTCTGTATGTGATTGTTTTAAACATTTTATGAATAATACATTTTTCAATATTTTTATTTAAATTATAAATTATGTAAATTATCTTTTTTTGTGATTTTAATATTAACCATTCGTTGACCAACGGCAAGCATAATTCCGTGAGGAAATAAGCGATATTTATTACCAACTATTGGTTAAACAGTTGGCCAAATCTATGATGAACGAATGGTTACAATTTCCACCAGGATAATTTGCTAGATTTTTATAATATCTTTATTTAATTTGAAAAATGTAACCTATAAAACCTGTTCTGGTATTTGTAGTATACAGAAATACAACGTATAGGGAAAAATGGGCCATCTCATTAAATGAGAAAATTATTAAAATGATTAATTTTAATTTCCCCTTCTGCTGCATACATAGAAATAGTGTAACTAAATTTTAGAAAGGCGTAGATTTTCAATCAATGTTTTTATAAGATTCCCATTTACTGACCTAGCGATAAATTTTTTTAATCTCAAAGTTTTATACTTTCTAAATTTATAGAAGCGATTTTACAGTGCAATTAATTCAACGGAAAGTTTCCTCTGAGTCGTTAAAACGCTGAAAAAGAATGAAAGACACACCTCTGTAACACATTTTTTCTTGTACTATAGGTTGCACAATACAGATGAAAAAATTTTAGAATTCATAAAAACGATTTTTTGACACCGCTTTAACAATAAACCAATTTTTCTTATGGAAATTTAACATGTAAAAAATGAACGAATAGTAATCAACGATTATTATCATTATCATTATGAAAAACTATTATTTACGCTAAAAAATGGTTAAAATCGGTCAATTCACTGTAAAGTTAAACGTATTTGAAAATCGAAAAAATAAGGAAAACCATGGAAATTTTAAAAATTACGTCAATTCAGAAAAAATCAGATTTCTTAAGACATGTAACTTTGTACAAAATTTTAACTATATAGTTTCAATTAAAACTCTTTTCTTTTACTCCAATACTTCTTTTTATGAAAAATTTGTTGCCGCTTTCGGGACTTTAATATTCGTTAATGATTGCCCTTGTTAAAAAGAAGAATTGAAGTGGATTGAAAAAAATCTCTTTTTAACGAGGGTGGTGACTACTTTTTAACTAGGGTGGTGACAATAAATACCCCCTTCCTTAACGCCTTCTAAACCCCTTCCCGTTCCGACATAACCTCATAGTAAAGTCGTGTGTTTCCGCGCATAATAATTACAATTATTACAACGCTCTATCATCCCATGGCTTCATTCGCGATCAGCCCGAGATTTGTGTATAATAAGTTATTATATGAAAGAGAGATTAAATAATCACAATGTAGGCGATTGATTATTCTTTCTCTCTCTCGCGTAAGAATAATAATTTGAAGAGTAATAATAATAAATTTAAATTATATCAAACGGCCTAAACAACTATATCTGTGGCTTCCTGGAATGAGCAAGATTTGAGAATTTTGAGAAAATCGAGTTTTTAGTTTCGCATCGGTGTTTAAAATCAAGACAAATGAGATTGAATACAGCACTGCATACATGATTTCAAATCTAAAGGACACATTTTTTACCATAGTTACTGAACCAATAGTTAGTGATCATGTCTCAAAAATCAACTGTCACTTATATGATTATTCCGGGAATGAGAAAAAATTTTAGTGGAGTTGTATGGTTTTTCCAGTCTTAATGGCACTTATATTGTTTTCTCGTTAATTAATATGGGTGAAAAAACCCGTTGCCAAGTCATTGGCCCGTGGCTTCCTCAAACTTAATTTGCTGATAGCTTTAATTAATTATCATGATTGTAATCTCGCTTTTATAATCATTGAAAACTCGCTGTAAGACTGTGGGAAAAACGTACAGATACCAATGACCAGAAAAGTCAATTGACAATTGCAGTAATTTATTAATAATACAAATTACTAGAAATTTTTTAGAAAATATAGGTATTTTAATTCTATTTCGGATGCTATCCATCCGATTCAGATACATAAAGCCGTTCTCGAGAAATTACGATTTGAAAAATGCCCTGGTAGAAATTCATCTATATGAAATGGCCAAGAAGTTAGAAATTGGCTAGTAAAACTGGCTAATTAATCGCTTA
>JAYJLV010002810.1:0-10416 GCA_036873485.1 Torymus texanus | reverse complement strand
TGAAGAGAGTAAAGGGAGGAAGGAGGGGGCCAAGTTAAGGAAAAATAAGAGCAGCCGAGGTGATGAACCAAGCTCAAACGCGCGACTCGGGAGTCCTCTGTTTGTTCTAGAAGCGAACAGTAATCAGCTTAAAATAGTCGACATTAAGTAGTACGATTGCCGAGCAACATAAAAGTATAGTGAGTGAATTGTGGATTATCGGGGACTTGTGGTGATTGGAGATATATTAAGTGGACTCCAGGTAAATTGTGGACTTTTAGTTTTCAGCTTGAGGTAGCCGCCCAGAACCAGAAGAGCACTGTATAAGTTAGCGTACTATCAATAAATTGAGAATAATTGTGATTGTGGTATTATCATTTGGAAGTGTTGTGTGCGTGTCCTACCTATTTCCCCATTTTTCCTATCGTAGCGGAATAAAAGGTCACTGGTCAACGTTGGTCGTTGCTGCTGGTTTCCCCCCTGCAGAGAAGAAGTTTCAGCCGTGGCGGAGTTCGGTCAAGAACTCGAAGGATAGTAACGGGGTTTCTTGGGCGAGTATATCGCAAAGTGGTTATTCGCCTCGACATTAAATACTACGTTACAAGTGTATTGGCTTAGATGATAGTGATTTAGACAATGAGAGTTTAAATGAAAATTTTGATAAAGAAAAGGAAAATTTAGAAAATCTAAATGAAAATGATGAAATCAAAGTAGAAGAAGTACCTGCAATAAGAAGGTCTCAAAGAAATATTAAGAAGCCTAGTAGATTTGCTGATAACTTTGTATATAGTGGATATATATGGGTGATTCTTTGTGAAATCAAAGGTTCAAAAACTAGATTTTCTTGAAACTTTGTAAAAACATTTAATTTGATGTACCGGGTGTTGGTGAATTTTTTCAGATTTTTTAATCTTTATTTTTTTGAGCTGTGCCATGTCAAACTTGACAATTTTGGCATTTTCTGCAATTTTTGCCGATTTTGATTAATTTATAACTCCTTAGGGAAGCATTTTTCACAATAAACATAAAATACTTTTTTTTTTGTAAAATTTTCTCAGTTATTCAATAAAAATATTTTCAAACCTGTATGTGTACACTGTCACTTACATACCTCCAAATGAAACATTAAAATTCAGAAAGAAAAAAACCGATCCGAGGTATCTCTACGGAAAAATTCATGGAGATACATTTTTATTGGACACAGTATCTGTATAAATCCCAGAATGGGCCGCGATCATTTTTTAACCTAAAAAAATTCGTTTAGTTTTTTATTTAAAAAAAAATGCCTTATATAGGTCTGAAAAAATATAATAAATTCTACAAAAAATTACGAGAAAAAAAGTCTATGTAACATATGTCGAAATTTTGCTTCCTTTTTGAGCTAAAAATGAATGAAAATGCAAAAAATTAATAATTGTTTTATCTTTGAATTCAGAATTTTCATTAATTTTTAGCTCAAAAAGGAAGCAAAATTTCGACATATGTTACATAGATTTTTTTCTCGTAATTTTTCGTAGAATTTAATTATATTTTTTTCAGACCTGTGTAAGACATTTTTTAAAAAATCAAAAACTAAATGAATTTTTTTAGGTTAAAAAATGATCGCGGCCCATTCTGGGATTTATACAGATACTTTATACAATAAAAAGGTATCTCCATGATTTTTTCGGTAGAGATACCTCGGATCGGTTCTTTTCTTTCTGAATTTTAATGTTTCTTTTGGAGGTATGTAAGTGACAGTGTACACATACAGCTTTGAAAATATTTTTATTGAAAAACTGAGAAAATTTGACAGAAAAAAGTATTCTTATGATTATAGAGAAAAATGCTTCCCTGAGGAGCTGTAAATTAATCAAAATCAGCAAAAAATTCCAAAAACGCTAAAATTGTTAACTTCGACGCTTCGTAACGCTGATACAAAGCCTTTAAAAAATCTAAAAAAATTCATAGTAGTTCAAAATAAGTAGTAGAAAGTATAACAAAATTTTAAGCGAAAAAAAAATTTTTCATCTTTGACATGACAGAGAACCGGCCATATGTATACAGATATGTTTCGTCAGACAACCTGTTTCAGGATATTCATTGGTTTACCGCTATTTTCTAGTAATTATGCATGTTTTCAAGACTGCCTTGTTATTTAAGTGATATAAAGCTTTTTTCATAACTTAATGGTTGGTTTCCACTAGTTCTTAAAATAATTTTTTTTTCTAATTTTGATTAAAGTCATGTAAAACTAAAAAACGGCATCGCGGGCGCTGCTGCTAAAGATTTTTATATTTAAATACTTATATATTATACATTAGTACTTCTATAAAAAGATTATATATCATACCTTAAGGCCATTTATTTGATTTTTAAGTTCTTCAATGACTTCATTAGCAACATCTTGATGGGCCAATTTATCCTCCACATCAGCAATCCATTGCAGAAGCTGCGAGAGATTTTCAGAGCACAACTTGTACTTTTCCTCCACGGCTTGCTATAAAATGAAAATTTTAATTATAGTTTTTTGCTAAGCGTACGGTACTTCCTGCTACGCAATAAACACATGAGTCATCTTACCGGTGACAATAGATAAAATATTAGCCTTACAATTAAAATTAATTAAGCTTTTGGACCATACCTCATACATGCAAATACAAACGCTACGCAAAAATACACACACACATACACATACATACAGCCAGACAGACTCACACACATGCGCGCGGCCCGCAAGTAGCTACTCATACATACACTATGCACACAGGCACATCGATACACTAATAAACTTGTTCAAAATATTTTTAATTTATCTGCAAGAACTGGACATCGGCTGTAAGTGCCTTTTTTGCTTATGCAATATAAGAAGTTGAAATAATGTAGAGTAAGCTGTAGAGAGGAGTAACGTCTCATATATCAAACGAATTTCAATGTAACAGGAATTTCTATCAAACAAATAATCAAAATGAACAATAGAAATGGCAATGTAAAAATTTATGAATGATAGACGGCTGAATAATTTTTGGAAACTATTAAGGATAAATAATGTAAATTGTAAATATTTTCATAGTTATATCAGACAAAGTATAAGATTGTACTTGAAAAAAATAATATATTTGTTCATATACGCACTCTACCATAATGAAACTGCAAGAGAGAAGTAATTAAGGTAAAAGTAAATAGCTTATTCTAGAAGAATTATTAAAAAAAAAAGTAAAAACTACACGTTTATCTCTGATGCAAATAAAAATTTTAACGCAAAATTATATAACTGTTCAAACGACTAAAAGAAATATATGTATAAATATAATAATTTGTAAATTTGTAGTGAACTCAAAATGCTCTATTGTTTGCTATAAAGAAATATTAAAGTTACATATTTGTTAACAAAAATATTCGTTGCTTTAAATGCAATATAAAGTTTATAAAAATTTTATATTTTGTTTACGAAAACAAGATTCTTGTCATATATTTCTTAAAACATAAGTTGATATTCTCCAAAACTTTGTGCAGAATGCATGCATATGCTCAAAGTTGTACATAGCGCATACAGTTCAATGTACTTATAAAATTACATAAATTTTGGTAAATTTCTAAATATAATTGTTCAGCTTTTTCCATAAAAGATGTAATTAAGGATTGAAGAGGAAAATATTTACAAATCATAAATATTAGTAATATTAAAACAAATTGTAAATTAGAATATTGAAAATTTTTTATAATGAAGTCACATTCAAAATTAATAGATTTTGCTGAAATAATTATTGTTTGTTAATGCTGTACAGAATTCCCTGATTGAAACTACAATCATTATTTTTATCAAAGAAATAGCTTGTTTCACTAGAGAACAGTGAGAAAGTGTATCTATTTTTTAATATTCTGCTATGTATTAATTAAATTTTCATAAAAATACTGTTTTTATTTATATCTGAGATCAAGACATGGAAAATTTGGATATAGTAGTATTAAAAGAAGGTAAAGAATAATAAAAATATTTTCTAGAAAACAAGAAACAGAATTTCTTACGTAATTAATAATTCATCAATGTATTAAATTATAGACGATTTTGTGGTGTTGATGCGACAAAACAAATGTTAACAGATTTAATGAGCTTATTAAAATAGCGAGTTATGATCCATTAATGAAACATGCACATAGATTACTTGCCGTGGAATCACGGCAGCGAGACTCTAATAAAGCCATGGGTACGAAGAATTAATGTACGCTCGGAATACGGTAACATTATTTTGCTTTATTAGTAATATTAAAAAGAATAAGGTGAAACACATAAGAAAGATATTCAATTACTGTTTATTTAAATTGATTGAAACCTATGTTACATAAGAATAAGATTTCCACATTGTATACTAAAAGAAGTAATAAGAATATTAGTAGGCTTTAAAGAGGGAGGCAAAGGACCATGTGGAAATCATATTATAAAATGAAAATCATTAAATATTAGATAGCTCTTTGTTTCATCAAATTAAATAAATTTCTGAATTACTGTCCCGTATTGACTAGAGGTTAAAAAAGCATCTCAAGCATATTACTACATTCTTTATTATTCCATTTCATAAATCCATGACTAAACTATGCCCCTGTTAGATCATATAATTCTTAGAAGAAGTGTGATTCCAGCATTTTCTTATCAGATTTTGAACTTATAATTAGATAGAACTTATTTATTTCCTGATTGTATGATAATAGAAAATTAAGGAGGGATCATCCGATTTCTTACTTGAACTGCTTTTTCTGCTGCGCATTGTAGATAATTACTTATAAAATATTTAAGAGAAACATAAAACTGTGGGAACTTATTAAGTCGATGCTGCAAAACTTTGAAACCTGCGACTGCAATTTCAAGACAACGAATTTTAATCAACGTTCTTATAACTTGCGAAGGTCACAACGGCGAGTATAATAGTCATTATCTAAGGACGTAAAGGAATAAAAAATGTTTCCTTCTAAATCTTTAATACAGTGGCATACTATAATGTCAATTCTTCCCTTAAGGGGATGACGCAGATAAAAATACACTTTTTCTTTTATCTTCCAAAATAAACGACTTAAAGGGGTTAACCACCTTTAAATTTTTCTACCTAAACTAAGTAGTAAAAAATGCATTTGAATTACTAGTAGTATATTAGATTTTTGGTTAAGTAAGGTAACAAATTTTCTTTAGACCCACTGTATCCAAATATATGGATATTTCTAAATTTGGGCATTGCCGTTACCTGCAGGCTCAGGAAATTGATGGATTTTAACCTTATATGTATTAAACTGTTGATATTTTGTGTGATTTAAGATTGGAGAGTTGTACGTGTCAATTTTATTTGAATAAATAATTTTTTATTGCCAAAAACTGCTAAAAATCTTAACTTTGAGATTTCTGAAAAGTTTTAACAGTTTTTGATCGTAAAAAATGATTTAGTCATATAAATTTGATACGTACAACTCTTCAGCCCTAAATCACATAAAACATCAACAGTTTAAGATCAATACGGTTAAAATCTGGGGTTACAATCCAGAGGTTCAATCAAGGAGTGCAGAGATAGGACGTTCTGTGAGCCTTACCCGAGATAGCATCATGTTGCGCTCAGCCGTCGATATACGGGGCACCTGACGGACCCAATTTAATTAAGTAAAAACCACAGTAGTGTCAGTATATGGGAATCTGTATTTTTTATCCAGTTTTGAAACGGGTGTATCTTATAAAAATGCTGATAGAATCTCAAAAAAATTTTCTGAGCATACTATTCACATATAAGTGACACACGAAGTGCTTGACAGAATTGTTTTTCTAAATAGAAGTGCCACTATTAATTTATTATGTAATGAAATTGGGTTGATTTTGGACTTCACATCGTCTTAAAGTTTTTGCAATTAAGAAGTGTAGTATTCATAAATGAAGGATACTTTTTGGTTATTAAAAAAACCTTTTAACTGCTTTGGACAAGCCAAAAAGCTTGGATTTGTTTTCCGCGAAACATCTCAGTTAGTCTACCGAGTTATTTTCGTTTCCAAGCTTTAATAAGAACAGATTAATTATTTAATTATTCCAAGATATACAATTTTAGATAACTGTAAAATGTAATTGTATAACTACAAACATACTACAAGTGTTCTGGCTTATAAGATCTTTTAGTACAAAAGTTAATTATTATTGTTGTTCTTATAAAGATAAATAAATATAGGTTGTTTTGTGCATAATTTGTTATTTGACAAAATTATAAAGTTTATTGTTTAAAAAAAAAGGTCTTATCATGTTAAATGTGTTATTTTTAATAAAATTTCTACATTTTCAATGAATATGTTACCTTCAAAATAATAACAATGTCATTTAATAATTTGTGATGTCTCTACCTCATTTGTTATCTTTACGCAGTTATGAAGAGATCACGCGCACTGAAATTAACCTCAAAAGCTCAGTCAGTTTCACCTTGTATTCACATATTATTTACAATAATATTTTTTAACGCATTTTACGCCTGATGTGGGGAAAAATTGTATAATATTTTATTTCATTATTTTCGTAATCTCCTATTTTTTCCGTAATTGGAAAGCATAAAATTAATTTCTTCTTTTATTTAAAATTATTTATGTAAATTGTTTTTCGCTTATTCTAAGCATATTTTAATTTTTTCGATTTGTTTTTTTTTTTCATATATCATGCGGACGATGTAAAACTCTTTTATATAATAAACTCTCCCTGAGAGGCTTCTAAATTACAATGAGACTTGGACAATATTGTGGCTTGGTCTAAGACAAACTATTTAAATCTGAACGTAACTAAATGTAAAGTTATAAGTTTTGTTAAGTCTAAGAATATTATTGCTTTCGACTATATTGTTGATAATATTGTACTTGATAGGGTGGAGTCTATTAGTGATCTTGGGGTCATTTTTGAGAGTTCTTTCGATTGCAAGGAGCACCGTGTTGAAACTGTCTCTAAAGAATTTAATTCTCTTGGTTTTGTAATTAGGTCCACTCGTGAATTCTCAAGGATTGATCCAATCATTTATTTATATAAAACTCTAGTCTTATCTAAACTGAATTATTGCTCACTAATATAGTCCCCATTTTATCAAAATGACATAAACAAGCTTGAAGCAGTTCAACGTAAATTTATTAGATTTATATCATACAAAATGGGTAGGCCGATGCAATATTTTGATCATGACTATTCTGACATTTTCCTCTCTTTCAAGTTACAAACTTTCCATTCATAGTCCATTCATAATTATAATGACATACTTTTCGTTAGACAAGCTTTGCATAATAGTATAAATAGCCCGGACATTGCAAATCTGTTTCAGTACCGTTCATTTTCTTATAATCTTAGGCAGCCTAGGGAACTGATCGAACTCATCTCTATCAATAATTCGATTTTCTACTGTGAATAGGCTCAAGAGACTCTGGAATGAAACTGAATCAAATCTAAAAAATTTTACAAATATTACTACTTTTAAAAGTTTACTGAAATTAGCGACTTCTACTTATTACTAGCATGAAACTCAATGAGCTACCTATCTGTAATTTTATTTTATTGTATTATACACGTATGTAAAAGAGCATCTGCTCGTTGATCCTTTCTTAAATAAATAAATAAATAATTAATCTCAATATACTGTTGATAAGTATGTGTTATTTTATTTACAGATGAGTCTTGTCGTTCAATCGAACCACTTTTTTACTTTGCCTTTTTTCTATTCCTACGACTCGTGAAAAAGTATTTCAAATATACTGTGACGAATGAAACAATCAAGCTCGTAGAACGGTCGCTACCTTACTGGCGCATCGTCGCAGCTTCGCCGATGTGGTCTTACGACCGAAAGTGAGAGCGGCTGCTGGTCCGTGCAACACAAGTGTGATAGTCATCCTCACCTCGTTTGGGCGATAAATTCAGACTTGTGCAAGAATCATATTCATTCATAAAAGAAAGACCAAGACTTCATGATAATACGAGGCAGACGGAACCGGTCCTATAGTAGACTAAAACAAGACCATGAGTATCAAGACTTTTTCAACTCCAAAACTTAAAAAAACTTTTAAATAATCTTGTCTCATTAAGCTCTTATTCAACTCTTAACAAAAGTAATTTAGCCTTTATTAATTATTCTTAAATAATTAACTTACAAGCCAGAGCTATATAAAGGGTACACACCATTATAATAGTAAAAAGACACCTTTCCTGGAATTCCAAAAAATTTTCGCGGTTATTTAGGCATACAAAATGATGACCTCTCGCAGTATTTTTAGCTATTTTGGTAAAGCAATCCGTTACAACTAAGAAATACTTATTTCCTAAAGAAGAAATTGGGAAAGGTCTTAAAATATGCATTTGGACTTTCTCAAAAGGTAACCCTACTGTTAGAGTTGTGGCAGGCGAAATAACAAACAACACTTAATATAAAATAACTATTTATTATAAAACACTCGTTTATATATCTCTCGTAATTATCTATAAAATAGAATACAATATAAATGATATAATATATAATATCAGAAAATACAAAAGGCTCTCGTTTAGAAATCGACACTCATATTGCACCGGAGATCGGCTTGACACGGAGTGAGCAAGCAAGCGCTCACACCCGAAAAGGGCGCATAGAGAGGGGAAGATAAGAGAAAGCGCCAGAGCGTAAAGGCGTCACTATTCTAACACCTGCATTGTAGATTCTCATCTCATTGTGACCTTTATCTGGTGGACCTTTCTTTGCAATACAAACTGAACAAGATCTACAACGATTTTTTTGTAAGAAGCCCAATAAAATCTTTTGCGAATATTCTGTAACGTTTTATTAATATCAAAATTACATAATTGCTAGAGACAACTAAGTGAAGAACTTTTGTTTTTAGGTTAGAAGAAATACATTCCCTGTATACATATCATGGAGAACAACTAATGAGTCATATTGAGATAAATATACTTTCATATATTCATCTCCAAAAGAAATATCCTGCTACAACAATTTAACACCCTCTTTCTTACTTTTTAAAATAGTTCGAATGCCATCATCCGATTGGACTATTTCTTACTGAATTACTAACTTCATATTTTGATTCAATGTTAAAGCAGTATCTACAAGAAGAATTATTACAAGATCGTCTAGAGAGACCATCTGCATTGCCATGAGAAGTACCTTTCCGATCTACAATCTTAAAGTCATACTGATCTAATTTTCCTATCCATCTAGCTAATTGACCGTATAAGTTCTAGAAAGAAAGAAGCCATGTCAATGCAGAATGATCAGTATGAATGGAGAAAGGCCTTCCACATAAATAATAGTGGAAATTTTGGACTGAATCTACTACTGCTAATAATTCACGTCAAGTACCACAGTAATTCCTCTCAGCGTTAGTCAGAACACGGCTGTAATAATCAATGACTCTTTCTATTCCTTCTTGAATCTGTGACAAAACTTCACCATGATCAGAAGCATCTGTATCCAAAATGAAAGGTAAATCTGTACTAGGAAAGCTAGAATGGGCTGAATTGATAGAACGTGTTATAAGTGTAAAAATGATTTGTGACAGTCACCTGTTCAATTGAATTTAGTTTTATTTTCAGTTAATCGATGAAGAGGTTTGGCAATAGAAGAAAATTCCCTAATGAAATGTCTACAGTAAGAACGTAGACTTACAAAACTTTTTACTTGTTTCTTACATGAAGGAATCGGCCAAGTAATCGTAGCTTCTATCTTTTCGGGTCTGTCATTTTGCCCTTTTCTGAGACAATGTACCCTAGGTACTCAACTTCGCGTTGAAAGAAAGTGCATTTTTTTCTATTCAGCTTCAAATTGGCATTACGGATTCTTACAAAAATTGTACGTATATTATCTAACATCTCGTCGAACGATTTAGCCATAACCATAACATCATCTAGATAAATTAAACAGATATCATATTATAGAAGATCTCGGAGTATTTTCTCCATCAATCGTTCAAAAATAGCTGGATCATTACCAATTAAGGAAGCTGTTTTTTCTCTGTCTTCTGGGTGAATCTTAATCTGCCAACACCCGCTTTTAAGATCTAAAGTCGATAACCAAAACTTACCAGCTAATTTATCTAAAGTTTGGTCAATCTTAGGTAATGGATATGAATCTTTAATCGTCCTATCATCTAATTTTCGAAAATCTTCGCAAAATCTCCAAGTGCCATCCTTTTTCTGTTTCAATACTACTGGAGAACACCAAGAACTAGAAGATTCTTCGATAATCCCTTGTTTTTGCATATCATCTGGTTAGTCTCTGTTTGTAAATGAAAAGGAAGAGGACGAACCGGCTGTTTGATAGGACGAGGATCACTAAGTTTAATTTTGTGCTTAAGGGGATGTGATATACCGACATAATTTTTAAACATGTATAACTAATGAAAATACCAATAAAAACGCGCAAAAAAAATTCGACGTATAGTATTTATGTATACGGAGGGCCTGACAAGCGTACTTTT
>JAYJLV010002790.1:0-10417 GCA_036873485.1 Torymus texanus | reverse complement strand
TTTTTTCCTCGGGGTTTATCCCCAAAGCACGTCTTTTATTTTATCTCCCTTTCCAACGCATTCATTAAATCAAAAAAATTTTAATCATAAGATTAGAAGCCCGATGCTTCAATCTTGCCGCGACAATAATACTACTACGACAGATTTTTGAAATATTAATAAAAATTAATTACTTACATGAATCTATGAATACTACAGGAATCATCAAACTTTTAATTTTACATAATTTTAATTATTTTGTGTATCCCATCGTTTGATGAAGTCTGTAAAATCGCTCATATAGATAGATATAAATAAAAACATGTGTAATAGAAAGAAAACATTTTTTTATTCCTCCGTATCTGTTGTTTTATTATTACTCGGTATTCCAATTAATTATGAGCCTGAAGTTTACATCGTTGGAGTGCAACGTAATAATTTTTAAAATCAATTAAAATTATTAAACAATGGAAACTTTATCTAAACTTCTATTCTAAAGTTATTTTATACAATAAAACACTAAATCTAAACTGAAAAATTAATATTAATTGATAAGTGTATCTTTGAAGTATCATAAATTTTTTTATTTCTTGGCACTCCAACGTTGCAAACTTCAGATCCATAATTAATTATACTATTGCAACAAGTGTTTTTATTAATTTTTTTATAAGTATTTTAGTATGCAACTCCCTTTGATTACTGATAAAATGGTAAAGGAGTAATAATCTAAGTTTTCAATTAAATTTAGTATCAAAATGAAGTGGAATTGTTTACCATGTGATCTTTCAATCATAGTCAGCAAATATGCCGCACTGAGCACACACGTGATAATGGTATTAGGTCTGCATTAGTATCGATACGCCTACCCTACATTATCATTATTATGGCAGACGTATAGACTGCTTATTTGAAAAGGATAATTTGGTAATAATTTTCGCCACATTATTAAGCTCAAACTGTCAGCGTAATTATTTAATAATAGAATATATTAATATTGGATCGAATTCAGGCATTAATCTAATCTTGAATCAACACGCCATCCCATTACAATTCTAATTTAGTTTACCTATGAACCATAAAATTATAAAAAATAATCTATTGATCTGTACCATATTTAGTTATCAAAATTTATTAACTTCCAACTATGATACCATAAAATATAAGCTTCACCACATAATTACCCAATCTCAAACAAGATACCAACCATGTCGAAAAAAATCTCCTCAATTAAAAAAAAATATATATATACTTCCCCCTATCTACATGCAACTGCACCCAACCCACGAAATTCTCAGCAAACGATAACATCCACCTGGTGCTCTCTTCTTATGTTTTTCCAGTGCCGAAAGTGGAGATAGTAGACGAGCACGGTGCGACGGCCGGCGACAAGTTTTACAAGGCCGGCAGCACGATCGAGCTCAAGTGCGTGGTCAGCAAGGTACCCCAACCGTCGGGCTACGTGACGTGGATGCACGGCTCGCGGATCCTCAACTACGACACGATCCGCGGCGGCATAAGGTAAGTGCCTCTAGGCTCTCTCCTACTCTTACAGAGTACCGAGTGTGTGTGTGTGTATATATATATATATATATATATATAGTCAGTAGTAGTAGTAGTAGTAGTTGAAACTCGCGCGACCGACATCCTGGATAATATATCTATATATATGTGTGTAGCTGCAAAACGAAGCGCTTTCGAGCGAGGAAATTAGATTTGGCTGACCGCGTGTGCGGGATTAGCCGAATTGCTACGACGACGTGCGTGGGTGACTGTGTGTGGTAAAGGAGAGTGAGAGATAGTCTAGGAGAAAGTTAGATGGAGAGGGAAATATTGTTGGAGGGTTTAGGGTAGTTGAGGAGACTGCCGGGATTGGTAGTAGGTTTGATTGTTGATAGTAAGCAGGAAGGCGAGTTTTTATTTAATTCACTTATTCGTGGATAAATCAGATTTAATTACTAGGATTTAGCGTCATGTGGTTATATGAGAGAAATCAGAGCATGTTTTATTTTACGTACATCATTTCACTTAGAATATTTCTTGAGCTAGTTCAATATGTTTCTCTCATTTACAGTAATTTTCAGTATTTGCAATCAAAGTATTTGCAATCAAATTTGATATCTGCCGGTAAAAATGTAAAACTTTAATATTTCGGATAATGAGTTTAGTCCAGGTAACCCGAAATATTATTATCAATCTGATTTTTTCATGATACCATTAAAGTATGCAATAATAAAAAATAATTTTTTAGTATATTAATAGAGATTATTACATAAGTTACAAATGTTACTAAATTTTATTGTGTCTAGAAAATATTTAAAATTTGCAATAAAAAGGGAATTCACTATATCAGTAATAACGCAAGATTTAACAAATATTCATTAATTATTTGCAATTTCCAAAACATTAATAAAAACCAAATGTAACATTACCCTTTGGTCAAATCTTGTTCTTTCTCTTTCACACGTTAACTAATTAGCACTTGGGTTCATTCAATGCCAACTTTCCTTAACAAGAACCACAGATTTTATGTACTCTCCTCGTTGGAAGGTGTTTTTATCCCCCAGCCGTGGCCTTGACTGTACGAAATGGTAGTGTGTAGCCATTTTCTTGTCTCGTTTTTAGCCTCGATTCTGTCGTATCGTAAACACTTGCTGATGACGCTGTTAGTCTACTGTTCCTATATAGCGTCCCCTTCGCTGGGACCCATTTCAACTTTTTCTACTCCATTTTGTAAATTACGCTTTTTTTTTGCTCAAAGCAGAAGCGTCCTCGTATTCTGGTGAATTAATTACTAGCTTTATTTGACTATAGGAATAATAGATTGAGATACATAAAGATTTGTTAATGTGAGCGAGTAATTTGTCTTTGTCATAGTGTAATGTACAGATTTACTTTCCATTAATTAGACCGTTTAATACTGTATTTTTTTGTTTATTTCTTCATTATCAATCCTTTCTTTGTTATATAGTTTAAGGCAGTAGAGTTTGAAAACTTTTCTTCGTTCCCTGAGATTGTAAAAATTTAAAATTTGTCTCTGTTTATTGAATTTTTCATAATTTTATATCCAGTCATCCCATAAAGTTGTTTATGAGGCATGTTCATCACGCTTACCCGTTATTCATTTAAGTTTAACAGCATTTTCTTAGTTTTCGGGTATGGGGAACTCATCTTATTGAATTCATCAGTTTTATACGCTCTATAAAATTGTATAGCTTATTTGGACTTTCTCTCCTGCGGTCAGTAATTCTATATAAACCAGGCGTATAGGCAGCAGCAGCGTAGCAGCCTTCTTCATCGCACCTATAATATATTAATATTTATATACTAGTAAACCGGGTTATGAACCGAACTTTATTAAAAAGGATATATTAACGTCAATATGCCGAGATTTATGATGATAACGTTTCATTAGGGTCATGTATCTGAATTGTTGAATGTATGAGGATTTAAAAATGTATCCATGAAAGTAACTTTATCATCAAACAAGTTTTTAATAAGGATGTACTCTACGGGGAAAAGAGCAGCGATATTGTACACAAGGGATCAATTTGTTTCCAGTTACTATTTTTATGTTTAGGTATATCATAATTGCACTAATTATAAATGATCTATAACAAAATCTTTTACTCATCTAATGTATTAGAGTAATCAAAGTAGACAATTCAATTTTACCAATGAATAATTTACCAAATCGGCCTCCATTATTCTTTTTATTCTTTTTCATTTTATGCTATGCAAAGAATATTTTTCTAGTAAAATTTACATAAACCTTCTAACAAAATGAATGTCTCACCGAATTGCAACAATATACAGAAAATATTAATATAGATCTCGCCTTGAGTACAACTTACATTAAACACCTGGAAACTTCAATGAAGATTTGAGAAAACACATTTTCCAACCTCATTCCACCTAAACCACTAGAACCGTCATTTGATCTCTCTAAAAGACAATTCGACAGTACACATACACAGTGGCTACTGCTAGCCACTTAGCAAACAGCATTTGCAATATCCAGCAGTCAACTCCTCCACTCGTGCGTGCCCATATCCATAATAAGCTTCCTCTTGGAAGCTCAACACCGACAGGGGGTTAACTTCGATAATAAAGGGCCGGTGCGAGAGAGATAGAAGAGGAAAGGAGAGGAGGTTGCTGCAGCTGGTTCACCCACTAAATAAAAATGACAGCAAGCGTAAAGCTCGTTCGTTCTGCTCTGGCCGAGCGATCAATCTATTTGTCCAGCACTACGTTCCAAAGAGAGGGGGGGGGGGTAGACCCCCGGAGGAAAATCCCACCCCCGTCGAGTTAAACTCTCTCTCTCTCCTCCCCCCTCTTTCACTCTATCTCTCTTTGGTATACCTATATAGAGGATGCTCGGGGGTACACATCGACGGGCAATTTCGCCTGATAGTTCATGCGAAGAGAGAGGGAAAGAGAGAGAAGCGAGCGACGACCGGACGGGAATCCTAATTGGCCCGATAAAGAATGGGGCGTTCGCTGAATTTTGAAAGGTTTTCATTAAAGTTGCGCGCGTCCGCCTCCGTACCGAACGTTCGCCACCACGTGTGACCTAATTGGTTATATATTGGAATTCATGAATTTAAAGTGGTCTACGCCGCGCTCGCGCGATCTCTTTATCTCGGTAGGTTTTTTTTTTTTTTTTTTTTTTTTTAGTGGAGTCGAGATGAGGGAAAAGGGAAGAGATGCGAAGGTCGGCAGAATTTCATCGAGCGATCGTTTTGGGGGGATCGCGTTGGATCAAGCGCGTGAGGATTATGGCTGGTTAGTACGTGGAAAACGATGCCGTTGGTATGTGTGTGTGTGTTTGTGTGTAGTAGTTGAGAGGATAGGGTGAAAGTTGGAGGTTGGTACTTATGTAGCGATTGTCGATATCGCGATGAGGTTTAATGAGCCGTTCGATGTTTGTTGTTATGCAGTGTTTGGGTAGCCAAACAAGATCTTGTAAGTGGTTTTCAGTATACGTCCTTATTAAGCGAAGATTTGGTGTTTGAGAACTAAATTTTGATTGACTGAAAATTCAAAGTAATCTGGTAAAGAGATTTTTGATATTACATATTTTTTTTCATAGCACTATTATTTAAAATTTCACGCTCTAGAAAAACGACCTTATGCAGTTCATGAATAAAAAATATCTTGACAGTGTACAAAAAAATTCCATACTCATCAAAATTCTATCTCAACGCTATGGCGCTTTATACCAGAATACGCCAAACAGGATCACAATTTTTCCCCGTACTTTCGCACTTTTTATGGTCTACTAGCATCACCTTCCGTTCACACTCTTTCGTGCCATTCCTCGCTCCATGCGTAACTCCATCGACCGCAACACGCACATCTCCTTCTCCTTCCTGTTCGCACTCATCATCAAACATTCAAGCGCATCAACTATTCACCTTCGATTATATATACAGTGAAAAAACTTTCAACATCCATTAAGACCTCGACGGTGCTTCCCTGGGAAAGTTGAGTGGATTAAACTACTCTGGCACACTGCTATAGCTCGAACGACGACCCACTTCGTTGGTTCACGCAACGTCCTTTTTTTCCCCGACGACGACGATGACGACGGCGACGATGCGTCGTGACGAGACGTCCGCTGCAGCGCTCAATTAGTGCAGTCATTGTTTATCGGGCGTGCATTGTGCGTATACGTACACGTGCTCGATCGATCGATCGCTTGTTTTCGCGTTTTTCGCTTGACTGCTTTTATTTTCGTGACAGAGGGAGTTTTGTTAAACCCTGTGTATTGCAATGTTGTATTCATGAGTGCAGTGAGGAATAATATGAGGAATAATCGTTATGGGGGGGAAGTTAGGTGTGGTGTTTACAATGGGTATTCATTAACATTTTAGGGATTGTTGTCATTTTAATAAGGGAGATGTTTTTGGATGATCGAGGAGAGAGTAAGTACCGTCCTGGTTAATTATTTTTCATCCGTGGATAATGATGGTTCATTATGTCGTCAAGGGATTTATTTGCGCTTTTCAACTTGCATTTTTGTAGTTTTGATATCAATTTCTCTTCCTTTCTTCCTACAAATACTTTTTTCCAGCGTTTGATGGAAATATGTTTTCTATTGTACGTGCTGGTGTTTTCAAAAAGTTAGTTTTTGATTTATTTCTGGGACACATATATTTCGTTTGAACATAACATTTATGTCTCTTTATTGCACTATTTCTAGAATGGAAACGTTTTGAAATATAATATTTTTACATTGTCTTGCTTGAGCGCTGTAATACATGTTCTTGAAAGTGAAGCAATTTGAAATTTAAAAACTCATATAAAACTGTTGGACGAGTAAAAATATTTGAATAGCTATTATCGAAAAACCACTTTCTAAATGAAGCATGCGAAAAATAGCGTTCTTTCGTTTACAAATTGATTCACTAAAGAAAAAGAACCTAAGCGCTGAATCAACGCCTGTTCAATTGCTATGAATACAAATTACTTTACTAGTTAATAAGCGGCTCGCTTAACGTAATTAAAACACTTTCTTCCCAGTTACCCTTAAAAAGTCCCCCAACAAACCCTTACAAACCACCCGCGTGCTTCCAAAACTTCATTTCGCCGACACCATTAACAAAGCCCACCACCACCACTACCACCACCCACTCTACCCTCACGCACAAAGCTAATGACCAGGCCGCGATCTTTAATAACCGCATCTACCCTCTTTCTCTTCCTCTCTCACCCTCTCTTACCCTCTCAAAAAGCTTTCGCACAGCCGCGCGAATTCACCGGGTTGTCCGCAAGTAGAGGAGATTGGAGAGCAAGCGGCGAACTAGATCGGCAAAGTTAGTTAGCTGTATAACGTTATTAGAGGCCTCGCGTGCGTGGAGGGTGGGAAGAGAGAGAGAGAGAGAGAGAGAGAGAGAGAGAGTACGCTGCATTACCGTTCGTGGTCTTTCGCTGCTGGCACGGCGGTGGTTGCTCTCTCGCCCTGTCTGGGTGGCCTTAGGCCCGTGCAACTTAGGAGAGTTAGAAGAGAGGTAGGAGCAAGAGAAGAAGATGGACTTCCTAGTGGTTATGAGGGCAAAGGTAAATATGATAGGGGGATTGGGGTATTAGTTACCCGAGAAGGTTATTGGGTCAAATGTGATCTTTCGGTGTTTGAGTAGATGACGATGTGATAATTTATTGAAGAGGATTTAGGATTTAGTTGAGGTGATTATTTTTGGTGGATCCAGATAAGTTGACTGTAGTTTGAAAAGTGTTTAGATGATAAAATGTTGTGTGTAAATTGATGAAGGCCGTTCATCAGTGGCTTGTCTTAGGCAAAAGTTTAGGTAGAGGAGCACAAGTCACTGCCTGCTTTGTTTTGTTTGTGACGAGAGATTCTTGCTGAGAACTCAACACCTACTCTAGGCTAACTCGCATCCTCTTACTCTGTCTGACTCCCTGGCTTGCTCACATGCGATTGTACGGTGAATAGGGTAAAATAGTGTATCTTTAAGTTAATGCAATTTGAAAACCGTGTATTCCTAAATACGATACATAATCAACTTTTTTCGCTAAACGTAAACAGTCTTATTTATGCAAGTATTTCCTATAGCATACGTGTTAATTCTTGCTTCTTCATGTCTAACTATCGGCTAGTACCTTTACAATTAGGAGAACTAATAAGTGATATATGAATAACATGTGATTTGAATTTCAAGACTTCGCATAATAATTTAGTTAAACAGTGTACATCCTTAAAAGATGTAGATAAAAAAATGAAGCGTTAGCGTGTATTATTACTGGCAGAAACTATCTCGGATGTATTTACAATATTATAAAAAATTTATATACATAGGTATATTGAGTTTACATTCGGCATACCTAAATGTACATACTGAAGTTTTCTGACAGTGTACAATAACTACCACAGCCACAATGCATGAATCTGTAGAAACTTCGACATAGTCCGGGGATAATAAGGCAGACTCGTGAATACCAATATTTTACTTTATGTTCTGCGGTATAAATGCGGAAAAAAGAAAAAATAAGCGCTGAAAGAGGTCGACTTTTGCTTGATGAATGTTTTTCCAGTTATCGATTTGTAAGTTATTGGAGAAACAATTTGCACGAATTTTATCCATTTCTACGAAAGCAAGAGTTATATTGCAGTGTAGCATTGGTTTTTTAATTTTGTTTTCCTGCAATTCCATTTTATTCATAGCATACTGGTTTTAAAATGGAACATTAACTAACCTCTCGTTTATTTGTAGCAAATATTTATTATTAATCACTAAAATCAAGGTAAAGCATATTTATAATGCACATAATAGTAATAGTTTGATCACCGATATTTTGTTATTTCATGTTCAACAATACGTGGAAATTTTGTTTCCTACGAAAACACATCACAAATAAATTAGTAATACTTCCAATGAACATTGTTAATGAAATGTAAAGAAAAGAGCAAAATAGTGCTTCTATTGGCTTTTAAAATTATTAAAATCTTTTTACTTATTTTATATGAATACACATAAACTATAAATATTTTATGTGGAAACATTTCTACAAAGTTCTCTTCCTACAAGCTTTTTTCTACCTATTCATTCATCCCACATCCGGCCAGGATTATGTCTGCAAGGTTGGGAAACCCTATAGGCAAACACGTGTGATAAATCCTAAATGAAAAAGTCCACTCTGAGATGGTCGGTGTATTGGAATAATTCAGTTTGGATGTCTAGGTCATACATTTCGTAGGTTTAAACACCTAATTATATTAATCCAAATCTCCGGCTCAACTTGTCAGAAGACATTTACAACACCTAATCGATCATACGAGGTAGTTACAGTAAAAATTCGGTCACTCATCCAAGTACTGGTCCCGCTCAATGTTGCTTAACCTCAGTGACGGACTGAGGTGGCGACTACGCTACTAGCCAAACTGTAAGTCTGATTATTATCCATTATTAGTGTATTACTCATTTGATATCAGTGCATAAGTACCTTTTTAGAAAAACGCAACTTTGTTGGTTAGCGCGTTAGTTAATTTTCACTCATATAAATAATTATTCTTTGACGTTTTGAATTTGAAAATTGATATTTTTATCGGAGTATGCATTAAAATATTTAGTACTTCAATTTACTTACAAACTGTAAAATATTTCTTTCTTCAAACATAAAGCTAAAGTTCATAAAAAAAAGGCAATATAAAATAATCACCAACTATATCATATATATAATAGCCCTCACCCGATCGAACTTTATTTTATCATGCCCAATTATTTTAAACAAAATGACATTTACGAATAAAAATCTTTAGATATACGGAACGTTCAACACCGAGAATGCACAAAAGCATTAAAAACTATATATATATATAAAGTCAAACCTTACACACCAGGGTATATGCAAGGGTTGGCGGCACGAGGGGCGTGGCGCGTAAACTTTAACGACAGAAACATAAGTCATCCTATCGTCGCCCAGTGCTTTCCTCCCTTCCACACGCGCGCGCGTTATTTCGCGAAAAAGTAATGGTGCTATATAAAACAGTTGGATGAGCGTTGCGCGCGTTTACCTGACGTTTTTGGAGCCTATAGTAGGAAACTTGCTTGCGAGCGGGAAAATTTGAAGCTCCTAGTAAATTTTTTGGAAAGAACAAGGGATGTAGGAGAATAATGATGGCTTGATTTGTTTTTTAAAGTTATAACTGTTATTTGAGACGAATTTTGTAATTTAATGAAGTTTTGAATGCTTTATAAGTCACAGACTATTTTAGTTATAAATTCGGCTAAAGTTGTTTTATAAAGCGTGTTGTTTCATTCATGTACATTAATACATGATATGAATTTTGGATATGCATTAATAAAGAATGAGAGTGGTTTATTGAGAACACGAATCATATTGAACTATGAACTGTACCGACATAGCTGAAAAACATCTGACAGTTTGCTCACTCCAATCAAGTTATTAGACATCTACCGAAGTTAAGTTGAATTCAGTATTAGTATTCAATCAAAATGTATATCGACATTTTCAGAGTTTAAACTCGATTCGCATACTTCAAATGATTTCAATATTGTATAATTTAATAACTTCAAATTTATCATCCGATAAAATTCGTCGTCTAGACAGAAGTCTGATTGAACGCCCGAAGAACCAGAATTTTGGGTATTCCTTTCCGCAACCTTCAAACTTTCGCCGTCGCGACGCTTAAAAAAGCCAATTATACAACCCCCTTTCGGTTCTCTTCCTAGCTAGCTTTAATCCTTAATTACAGAAGGGTCGGACTGGATATGATCCCAATTAGCGGGGAATCACAAGGAAGTTGAGAGCAACTTGATAGACGCCTGTCCGCCGCCTTTGAAGATATCTCGGGAAGTTCACGCGCCCGCGAAGTGCCGGCGCCGCCGAGAGAGAGAGAGAGAGAGAGAGAGAGAGAGAGAGAGAGAGAGAGAGAGAGAGAGAGAGAGAGAGAGAGAGA
>JAYJLV010002779.1:0-10417 GCA_036873485.1 Torymus texanus | reverse complement strand
GTGTGTGTGTGTGTGTGTGTGTGTGTGTGTGTGTGTGTGTGTGTGTGTGTGTGTGTGTGTGTGTGTGTGTGTAATAGATATATTTCTTAATTACCTATTTCTTCTCCGGAGTTATCGCCTTGTATTAATCCAAATTTCCTCTAATATTTGGAATGGTTGAATAAGGTATTTGTGTGTGTGTCTATATATGTGTGGGTGTGAGATGGTAATAATCAAATGATGTGGTCAAGTCCGTTTATACATGTTGTAAAATAAATCCTTTTAATGGTCACACAATTTGAATGAATATAGCTGGTCCTCCAAATGTTTAGAGTATATAATAATGATACAATTTATTCTTGAGATTAGCTATTGGTTCTAACTTTATTTGCGCTATTTTATGTAATTGACGTCGGAATAGAAAAGTCACAATTGGTAGTTTATAATAATGAAATCACGGTTTACACTTAGTAGTAACAGAATTGATTAATTGTTCTCGGAATTGTTTTTAGAATCGCACTGTCGAGGCAACGGATTTTCGCCGCCAGAACACCTCGGGTTCGCGAAAATCCGATCCCACTTTGACGTTCGGACGTCTCTCTCACTCCAATATCGCGCATAAGTGCGGGTAAGGCAGAGAGCGCGCGAGACGTCCGGGAGGTGCTGCTTCTGAAGCAGCGCGGCGACCACGTTACGCTTGCAGAGCGCATTTTTTCCTCGCAGTCGTCGCGCTGATTCCCGGCCGCTGCTCCTGCAGACTCCGCGAATTCCAGGCATCACACGAATCCGTATGGCCTTCGCGTGCTGCCTAAAATTCACCTTGCTTATCTAACTTATTTTAACTTAAATTAACGCTAATTTTTAATGTCTTTAAAAGTTCAAAAACCCCGCACGTAATAACCTCATTTGTTCTTTGCGAATTATACCTATTTCGATCATAGCCAGGTTTTAAAGTGAAAATTAGTTGCAATTCAGGTTCCGTATTATTATCCAATAATAGACGTTGTTGCTCAATTTCTTCCTTCATCATTACATATGATTTAGCAAATACATTATATTGTCTTATCATTAAACTGTCTTAACATTAAGCTTTAAACTATACATTATTTCTCGTTCAGTTCCCACGTTTAGACGTAATTCTATAATCGATAATTTCTTGCCAATCTTCAATAAAATGCTGACCGTATTTAGGATCATCATTTTCCGATGGATATAAAGCCTCATTTATTTGGTAATAAATTTGACCTTGTATTTTAAAACAATACGGAGCTCTTCCTATTTCAGGCATACTAACTACATTGGCATTAAAGGATACGAACGAAAATGAACTAGTATAATTCCGAATATGTTCAAAAAATTCTTTACTTTTTTGATGATTATATTCATATAATGAACGTAAATTATCTGGAAAATCTGTGATGGGTTCCAATTTAATAGACCCATGACCGCAACAATCATTAAATTAATTACCCTGGTTGAATACTTTCTCTGCAGTAAAATGTTTCGCATAACAATGATTACATAAAACATTCATCTGACCTAAATAATGTTCATTATCATTAACATTACTATTTTGTTCCAGAAGTCTTTGATTCTCTGCATTTCATTTACATCGACGGTATCGAAATTCTCTTTCTTCATCATCATTCTCTCTATTACGACATCATCTCCAATATTGTATACTTCTTTCAATTGAATTTATCTGATTAAGATGAGGTTCCGATGTATTTGAATTATCAATAATATTATTACCGGAATATTCCTTGTAGCGCCTTCTTTTTTCATATGCAAAAATCCGTCGCCTTACTTGATATTCCCTCTTCTCTACAGACGTACGTCTAATTCTAGGTCTACCACGATGATCATTTTCATTAATTACCTGATTAGTACGATGTTCCGATCTATTTGAGTTATCATTGATATTATTACCTCAACGTTTCCTGCATCGTCTTTTCTTTCATTTGCTGAAATCCGTTGTCTCTTACAAAATTCCTTTTTCTCGTCAGAAATACGTCTAATTCTAGGTCTACCGGGATGACAATTTACATTAATTACCTGGTTTACATTGTCATGCTCCATTTTATTAAATAATATTTGAATTTCTCTAATGACTTTTTAAATGATATAATAAATAATAATATATAAAATGAAATTTGTAAAGTAAATCAAAAATATAATTACACTTTTATAAATATTCAATCAAGATACTACAATCTTTTCTTACGAATGTTCAATAATAATTAATATTTAATTTTCAATCAAGACGGTTAATTTTCAACAATAACAGCCGAAGATCAATAATAAGAATCAATTTTTATCAATTCTCAACAGTAACGGTTACTAAGAGTGACATCAATATTCAATATTCAATGGTAAATCTTCAATAGTAAATATTCAGTGGTAAATATTCAATGGTAAATATTCAACAGTAAATATTCAATAATCAGTTATTAATATTCAATAGTCAATATTCAACAACTCGTCGTTTTAAACCTGCGAACAGATTCGAGTAAACATCTATTACATCTATACTAGCTTTCACCTGGAAAACCTAATTTATATCGTTAGTAACATTATAATTATTGATATAAATTATTTTCCTATGATATTATAGCATCTAAAATCAACTTCTGTATCACGGGACTCTCGCGCTCTCTCTCTTTCGCTCTCCACCCATCAAACCACCCATTAAATCACCCATCAAACCATCCCTCGAACAACCAATCAAACCACCATCCATCAAATCACGCATCAAACCACCCATCAAATCACCCATCAAACCACGCATAACAAACAACCCATCAAAACACCCATAACAAACAACCCATCAAACCACCCATGAAATCACCCTTCAAATCACGCATCAAACCACCCTTCGAACAACCCGACAAATACCCATCAAACCACCCATCGAACCACCCATCGAACCACCCACCAATCGTTCAACCAAATCACCCATCGAACCACCCACCAATCTACCCACAAAATCACCCAACAAATCATCCCCGTCAAACCAACCATAACAAACCATCCATCACACCATCAATCGAACCATTCACCAATCGATCCACCAAATCACCCATCGAACCACTCACCAATCTACCCACCAAATCACCCAACAAACCACCACCCATCAAACCAACCATAACAAACCATCAATCGTACCACCCACAAAACACCCATCAAAGCACCCATCAAACCACCCACCAATCCACCCACCATATCAGCCATCGAACCACCCATCAATCCATCTACACTGCCCGCCAATCACTTTTGCCATACTTACACTAAATCTAAGCAAATTTCAAAGTTTTGTATCTCAGCCGGTAAACATCGTATCGAACAATTCTAAATGCATGTTGTAGCTAGGTGCAAAAGATTCAATTTAACACCAGCCGGAAGTTTAAAAATTGAGTATTGTATTTTTTACACTAAAAAAACAGATTAAAAAATTTTCGATTTTTTTCAGCTTACTTTAAATCAAAGCCAATTTAGAACCAAGAAGTGGAGGGTAAAAGAATCAACGGGGATCGAAAGATATTCCCTTCCCCTGTACAAAACCACCCGCGGCTGTTAGTGCGATGTTTTTTACCGGATTTACAGTAACTTTTGTAAAAAAAACAAGCTTTTTTTTTTAAATCTTCCATAACCTCGAGTTCTATGGGATATGGAAAAAAATGTCAAAGAGAAAAAAGTTTCGTTTCATGCCCAACAATACGAAAATAAAGTCAAAATATAGAAATCGAAAAATTTTTTCATTTGTTAAGCCTATAAAAAAATAGGAATTTAGCTATTTTCTTCGATGTTTAGTAAAATTTATTAACGTTACTTTTTGTGATTTATTTACGGCCCTAGGCATTTGATAATTAAACATCGAAGAAAATAGCTAAATTCCTATTTTTTATAGGCTTAAAAAATGAAAAAAAATTTGTCGATTTCTATATTTTCACTTTATTTTTATGTTTTTGGGCATAAAACAAAACTTTTTTTTCTCTGACATTTTTTTCCATACCCCATAGAACTCCAGGTTATGGAAGATTTAAAAAAGAGCCTGTTTTTTACAAAAGTTACTGTAAATCCGGTAAAAATATCGCAGAAAAATCCGCGGATGGTCTTTGTAATGGGGAAGGGAATATCTTTCGATCTCCGTTGGTCTTTATACCCTCCACTTATTGGTTCTAAATTGGCTTTGATTTAAAGTAAGATGAAAAAAATCGAAAAGTTTTAAATCGGTTTTTTTAGTGTAAAAAGACAATACACAACTTTTAAACTTCCGGCTGGTGTTAAATTGAATCTTTTGCACCTATCTTCAACATGCATTTAGAATTTTTCGATACGATGATTTCCGGCTGAGATACAAAACTTTGAAATTTGCTTTGATTTGATGTAAGTATGGCAAAAGTGATTGACGGGCAGTGTACATAACCACCTACATAATCACCCATTAAATCACCCATCGAACCACCCATTGAACCACCCACCAATCCACCCACCAAATCACCCACCAAACCACCCGTTGTACCACCTACTAGTCCATCCACCAAACCACCCATCGAACGACCCATCAATCACCCATCAAAGCACTCATCAAAGCACCCGCCAAATCACCCATCATTCCATCCATCGAGCCACCAATCAAATCACCCATCAGAGCACCCATCAAAGCACCCATCCATGTACCCATCAATTCACCTACCAAACCCCCCATTAAATCACCCTTCGAACCACCTGTATCTCTATGTCGCTCTCACTTCTTAATAATACACGTCAATCTATTTCTTTCTATTTTTCACATTCCCAACATTTTAGCATCCTTGAATATTAATATAAGACGGGATTGCTCTTTAGTTGACTATTATTGCTATTATTATCGTGAAATTTTAAAATTACATCGAGATCCGTTGCAGATTTGAAGGCATGCGCATGCAAATTTTCTTCCAATTGAGCGAAAAATATACCACTTCTGTGCCACACGAATTTAAAACCAATCCTCTTTTAAGTACCTACTAAGCGTAGATATGCTCGGATGTGGTCGGCGCACCGCTAACAAAATACAAAAAACGTATAAATATATTTCTCGCGCCTACTCAAGTACGTCGTGTAAGAGTGGTGAATGTGTGGTCGCATGTCGTCTCCGAGCTGGGTCGTTACACTCTCGCGCTCCCTCAGCTAGAAGATGTTCATCAATTACCGAATAGCTGTTTGTCGCCTGCGCAACCTCCCTCCGTAGTCGTCGTTTCTCTTGCCAACGCTCTTCATACTAAAAAAACGACGAGGGAAAAAAAGAAAAATATATAAATTGCGGGATGCGTAGCGAGAGATAAGAGGGTTTTTACATTGATGCCATCTATCCCTCCAGATTTGTTCTTTAGGTTGCGGATTATTTTGTGTAACTTGTGGGTATAAGCTGAACGTATGAATATGAAATTATTGTTGGAATGTATGAAATTTTGTTTATTTGATTTGAACTATCAGGTAGTTTTATTTTTCTACTTAATTCGAGTCCTATCTAGAGAAGAATCTAATTTGAAGGAAGCCTTAGATAATCTAAATTCCAACCTACAATTTGCAATAGATGAATTAGCACCTTTCAAAAAATTAACCGAAGCAAGAAGTACGCTCCTTGGCTTGGTCCGGAGTTGAGGTTCGGCTGTCTAGTGAGGTCGATATGCGCATAACTCAAGAGCGCAATTCCGTCATGTATAACCATCTATTAGATGCTCTTCATGCGAACAAGTATATACATAATCTCGGCCTCCTATCGAGGCGGAAGGAAGAGGGTCTCTAAGATTTTTCTAAATGAGGCGGGATTTTCCTCTAAACCAGTCGGCATCAACGACATCGTCCTTGCGATATCTCACTTCTCTTTGCAGGTGAGGGGAGGCTGATGGTGTTCCTCAGAGGGTGGTTATAAGAGCTTTACCAGTCATCGGAGAGTACCTTATGAGAATATTCCACTCTTCTTTTGCTAAGCGCATGTTTCCGAGTACCTGGAAACAAACGAAGATAATCGCAATCAAGAAGATGCAGCTGCATCAACTCCATCGGGCTTTCGTCCTACAGCTCTTCTCTGTTTCCTTCCTAAGGTTCTGACGAAGATTACTCAAAATCGAATTGCGGAGCATTAAAACGAAAATAGTTTATTTGATTCCTTCCAAGCTGAATTCAGAAGGCATCATAGTTCACAAACAGCGTCACTCAAACTGACAGACGACATCCGTATGGCCAAAGACAACTCAAAACTCACGCTGCTACTACTATTCGATTTTAGGTAGGCCTTTGACACGATCTCTTTCTCTATATAACTACGTAAACTCCGTCAGTTAGGGTTCTCCAGGTTGACGTTCTTGGGGTTGAAGTCCTATCTACAAGGACGCGCTCAGATGGTGCTCTCAACTAAGAATGGAATTGGGATTGATTGGAAACTGCAAATCTATTTACACTCTACAAAAGACGATATCCAAGAGGGCATTGCAGAGTTGACTGATGCGGCGAAAAAGGTTTCTGAGTGGGCGGAGGGCTCCGGAATGCGTTTCAATACCCGAAAAACTAAAGCAATTATATTTGGATTCCATTCAGTGCTGAAGTCAAGAGTAAGTTGACATTGAAACCGCCCATCGATCAACTTACCTCAAAGGTTAATAAAGCCCTGTATAGTCTACGGTTTATCAGGGCCTGTAATAATTTAAATTTACGTCGTAAAGCCTCCAGTAATTTTCTGAGATCTAAAGCGATGCAAGCCCGCAGCGAACGAACGAATATAGAAAAAAAGAAGAGGAGAGAACAATGAACTCCCGAAAACACGTGCACATCAACTTTGTCTATTCAGAAATTTTATCCAACACCCAATTATGTACTAAAATCATTCGACTCATCATGTATTATAGAAATAAATTATAAGCGTAATTATGAGTATCATTAGAAAATCTGTAACCGAAAATCACTGATTACTCTAATTAATATTTTTTCTCGTTGAATTTCTTTGATATTCAAAAGTCTAAGGTGGAAAGTGTTACGTTTTGTGACATATAATCAAAGAATTTATATACAATTACATCCGTGATTTTCTGGAGTACAGTATGTATACGATTACGAAAGTTCAGCAGCGCCAATATTCAGCATAAGCGACTTCGTGAAGTATGCGGGTCATTGAAACCGCCAACGTCCACGCTCAGCATTTTTCAAATGCGAGGAAATTGACCGACTTGCACGATTGTTATGTTAAGGTAATCTTTTTCGATATTTTGTATTTGTAAATTATAAGAAATTTATAAATTATTGTGAAATTTTAATAACAAAATCTGTAATATAAAAAGCAAGGAGCGACCTGCAAATCAGTACTCGTGCAACAGATCGCGAACTCCGTACCACTCCAGCCGACAATAGGAGTAGATTTTCAATATAAGTAATAATTTATCAGAAATGACTTGCGCATCAAGCACATATACGTCGACGAAGTCCTCTTCTCCTTGGCTATTCTGTTTTACGGTCTTGGTATCCGATCGAAGACGTGGTGGGCGTCGTGGTGTTGTGGCTGGCGATGGTTTGGACTTCGGCGGCATGCCCGACTTTATATAACAGGTGGTTGCTCAGGTGGCAGCCATGTCGAAAGTGGTTCGGTTTTGCCGGTCGGTATAATGCTGGTGTCATGTGTCCACCGCTTCTTAGTCCGGTATTTAGCGTTATGCAGTTGTGTGATTTGCGGTGTGTAGTACTGCACGTATCTGTACTCGTGATCACCAAGAAGTAGGTTCCTAAGACATCGGAATCACCAATGTTCCGTTCTGCGTTCAGGTAGATTTCCTGCGGATGACCGAGCGCGGAATCTTAGGACTCAGGAGTGCAGGAGAGGGCAATTCATAGGCAAAGAAGTGTACGAGTGCCCATTCACCGCCGACCCAACTCGGTTGTGCGTCAGCGGCAGCGCTCTGCAGCGATCGTTCGAATTCCGTCCTCGGCTCAAGGCGCTGCTTGCGTCGGTCTGTTAGACGCTCGTCCATCAATGCGGTAGAGCGAGCGTCTTGGGGTGCACTATAAGTCAAATGGTATTTTTGTTTAACGGAAATCTATATTATTAAGATTGCCATTATCTTCTTTTTTAGGGGTAGAAATGAGGGTTAAAAGGGTGCGTATTTCATAAATCGATATTATTTCTAGAAGTATATTCACGAACCTTCTCTTTCATTATCGCTTTAGTCTATAATTAATTAGTAACTCAGTGAGCCCGGAAATGATACTAGTGTATTCAAACTAAAAAAAAATTTCAACCAAGTCGAATATTACGTCCTTAAGATGAAACGTAAAATCTCTTATTTAAATTCATAGTTTAAAATGTAAGAAGAGAAGGAAATTTTTATATGTGAACTTAATACCTGAGGCAAACACCCAAGGACTTTTTTCTTTTAAATGAGACTTTAAAATAATACTGCGACTTATCTAGCAAATGGACCACCATCGCAAAATTATAAGTGAATATAAATATTATTTTATACCTTTTTCGTTCCCTTGACTAGTATCAAATATTCCATTATCATGCTGAAATGGATCGGACATTACTGAAACTTCATATCGGTAGTCTAAAAATGGATCTTCTTCAAAATCAGGAACATTACTGCCAACAAATTTATAATCTATATGTGTATCTTCTACTTGCTTGTTCTCAATATCGTTGAGCACATATATAGACTAAAGGAATAATCTTTAATGAATAAAATTACTGAAAGATAAAAATATGAAAAATACCGTATTATTATTTTCCTCTTGGGATATCTTACATATAAAGTACGTAGAAAGCAAATTACATGTTTTAAAATAAAAATTTTAATAATTTCATAACGTCTTAATTGAATATTAACGATTGTACGTTGGTAAACATGTAATCTCTCGTAATACAGGTAAATAAAATAAAATAGAAGTTGGTAAATGACCTAGACGATGATATTTTCATATATTTTGGCCCATTAAAGCCTAATTCGACCTCAGTTTAGCATTTATAAGATATTACTATATCAGAAAATGGTGTGATATATTGATAGCATACTCTAATGTTTTTTTTCAATCATTTGGTCAATGATATTTTAATATCAAGAGTATATCAGCGTGCAAATCGTCAGAAGTTCAACTAAAGCTAAGTTACATGTTCAAATATATTATACAGTCTCATGAAAAATTTTTTATATATTAAACTAGATTGATAAAATTTTATTTGTTAAAAAATGTATTTTCGGTTTTATTCTGTTAGAATATTTTAAAAAAATAAATTTTTTGACAATTTATTTTTAAAATAAATATTATTATCAAAATAAATATATTTTTCGGAATGAAGAGTATTCAAATAATTTTTTATAAAATATTATAAATTTAAATACGCGATTTTTTTTGTGTACCTCATTTTCATTAATTTATTATTATAACAATTAAAAGACATTTTTCTGCCATTGTATTAGAATACCTAAATTGTCTTTTTGTAAGTTACTGTTAAAGTAGTTTATCTTTTTTCTGAAATTGGGATGAATTTTACTTACCAGGAGAGTGCACTACCTTCGGGTCATAAAATTGGCTCAAACTTCAGGAGAAGTTTTTGGGTGTAGAAATATAATGAAAGCTGCAATATTAGATCCTAACGCTAAAAAAAAACTAAAGTTCGCGATACTTTTAGGTTTATTTCGAAAAAGTATCGAGAACTTTAGTTTTTTTGAGCGTTAGGATCTAATATTGCAGCTTTCATTATATGTCTACACCCAAAAACTTATCCTGAAATTTGAGTCAAATCCAGGACCCGATGGTAGTGCACTCTCTTGGTTAGTATAATTACTATGCAATTCTATTAAAGGGTGAGTTCCCAGGGTTGAGAACTTATATATGCACGTTATTGTAAATGAATAAGTTTTAACAGCAATATAAATTAAATATTCATTTAATATTTTAATAATATTTTAATAATATATAAATATTTCTTTTTCACGAGAGAAAAAATAGTTATAGATATAAGAAAAATAGAAATAGAAACAGACACGGAAAAAAGAATAAGTTGAAAAGTAATTACGAAAACAAAAACAGACCACTGAATTAAGAATTAAAAGTAAAAAACTACCTTAATTATTGATTATAGATATTTTAATAGCTAAAAGAAATTGACAAGTAATAGGAAATAGAAATGGACCATTGAATGAAGAAGTAGAAATAACGAAATTACAAGAACTATTGGTCTAAATAATTTTTAATAATATAAAAAAAATTGAGAATTTGTATAATAATTATCGACTTCTTATTGGTTAAATTCAAAATTATATTTGCTATGCGTCATGTCTTATTTAATATAAATATTTTGTGAAATTTAAAAATAAATAATTATATTTTTGAATACGAGGGTCGTTTGAAAAGTCCGTGCAAAGTCAGAGAGATGGCACTACTGGCGCGTATCGCGGTTATGTTTAGT
>JAYJLV010002768.1:0-10418 GCA_036873485.1 Torymus texanus | reverse complement strand
GTTACGCTATAGCTCACTGCTTTCGGTTAGCTCTGCTTGTTCTGGTTTATAAAAAATTGTAAACCTCCTTAATTTAAAACCGTTCTTATGCCCATGGCTGATGTAGTTAATATGGGAAAAAGTCGTCCTGAGGTGGTTATGGAAACGGTGGACTATTAGGATGGTAGGGTATTTATTTGAGCCCAGGATCCATATTACTCCTTTCGAAGTGATCCATTAGTCATGCTAAGGCGGGCGAACATTGATGTTAATTCGTCGACTTTTGTCTCCAGCTGGTCGACTCGGTCACCCAAGGATGAATTTTTTTTTTTTTTTTTTGATAGATTGGTCATGTGTCCCAGATGCTGTTGGGCATTGTTGGATTTGGCGATTGTTTTATGTAATGATTTTGCCATCAGATTTCGATCGGCACTGAGCCTCCGATGGTCCTGTTGTGTGCATTAATCTTCTCGACTAGCTGGGTCCCCATGTGCCTGACCCAGTCCTATGACTCGATATATTAAGCGAGTCTCCGCAAAAACTGGGTGACTATCGGGCAACATCTGTCCTGAAACAGAGAAGGATCCAGACTCCGGGGTACTTAGTCCTAGAGTTCTTTTGGTAAGTCGTGGTGACGTTATGGGCAGGGTTTGCAAAATTGTCCATTTTGAATACTGAAAGGGGAGATATGTGTGAGTTTAGTCGATCTCGGCTAATTGAGGGGGTAGTGCAGGTTGCATTAGAATAGGTGTAGATACTGAGCGGAGAGGAGCAGGCTGGATTGCTACATAGGTTACAAATGGCGCCGAGCCGAATAGTGATGCCCTGAAGGGTTACTCCTCCGTACATCAGATGTCGGGCGGAAGAGATGCTTCTCTCATGTTTACCTATTTCCTTTATGTGGGAGACGATATTTGTTAGGCGCTCAGTCCTTGCAGTGAATAAGGGATCGGTTGGGGCCACACATCGTTGCAACGGTTGTCTCGCTCAGATGCCCCCATAGCTCAGGATGTGTAGCGGTAATGTTCAGTTTCACATCGGGATCATAAACATACTGAGCTTCTGCAGTTCGATCCAGATTGTCAGGCAGTTCCACTGACCTGGTCCTAACAGAACACCCACTGGCCAATCTTAGCATACCCGTTCCTTTAATCGTGAGGGTATGGTAGGTTTCACTAGGGCAGGTGATTCGGATGTTCTCCTCCTTGTTCACGGAATACAGCAAGCTGTCAGATAATTCCATATAGCGCCACTGGGACGTGGGAGACGAAGAGATCACAATATCGTAAAACTTGAGGACGTCAGGGTGGGGGTTGAGTAGAAGCTCTACTTCACATTCTTTCCGGTCTGAGAGGGAAAATAAAGGGCCTCCTGGTGAACATATGCACCCATAGTGAGTCGAAACGCATCCCTGTAAGTATTTTTCAGTGAATTTCACGTATACTTGTAGGTTCCTTTTTATGCCTAAATAGGAATAGGAGCGAGAGATATGGGCAACTCCGATGCTTTGATTCTTCATCGATTGAGGGATCTGCATAGGGTGGAGCTTATATAATTCATAGGTTGATCTTTCCGTGACGAGTATCGCTAAGCTAATTAGGATCCTTCCTTCATGGAAGGTAGCGTCTAAGGTTGAGATCTTTGCCATCTCTTCTGTCCCGAGCTGGTGGATGGCATGGGGAGTATCCTATTTTCCCCTGTTTGCTGGATGTCCGTGGTGATCTGTTGAAGTAGATTATGTCGCAAGGGTCGAGGGTGTAGTTTTCTCTCGATCAGCAAGTTGAGGATCGTCAGGATTTCTCTATTACAATGGATCAGATGGTCTAACTTCGTTTAAATTTGTCGGGCGAATGTTGGCAGTTCCCATGCCAGGTGATTCTCGTTAGCTCTCGTGATAATGGTATTGAGTTTGATATTCAAACCTTCATTCATTTTCTTGATTGTTTCTCGGTGAGAGGTCGTAATATTATAGAGTTCCTCGAGGTTGGCCGAGAGAAGGTGGATTTTTTCTGCTGAGAGTTTCACAAGCTTTTTCTGATCTCTGAACAGTCGGTCGTTCTTCTTATTAATGACATCCGCATCATCGGTTTTGATGATGTGTGCCCTCTTCTCCTCATTGAGGTGTTTAACGTCAATGTGGTTCTTTACGCGGGAGACACGGGTCTCTTTATCGGTAATGCGGTTGTTTGCGTTGATGGGAATATCTTCTTCCCCTTCGGGTTCGAAATCTAGGGAAGCGTATTCAAAGAGTATGTTGTTTCAAAGGGCGGTTTGCATGACCATTGTGTTTGCCATGGTCACCATCAACTGTGAACAGTCAGTGGCGTTGGCCATGGTCAATCCTCCGGTCTCAACCATAATGTAGTTTTTCCTTCTTTTTTGACGTAAAATAACTAAATGGTTTTCGTACCGCTGACCTGAATAGAAGGATGAACCAGTGATACCAAAGCTGAGAGGGTTCTATGCCAAGTCTAGATTACCTCTGAGTTTTGTGACAACAGCTTTATTTTCCTATAAGTTATCGCTCCAATAGCGAGCATAGGTGCGGGTAAGGCAGAGAGCGCAAGAGACGTCCGGGAGGTGCTGCCATCGATGCAGCGCGGCGAGCACGTTACGCTCGCCGAGCGCTTTTCCTCGCGGCCGTCGCGCTGATTCCCGGCCACTGCTCCTGCAGATTCAGCGAATTCCAGGCATCACTCGAGTTTGTTGCACCACGCGCGGTGTCTGGATTGACTAACATATAACTTACATCTAACTTAAAAGTAATTAACAAAAAAAGAATGATTTTAATTTATCTTAGAGTCTCTACTTAAGAAATCCGCACGTAACACGTTGCGACCCGAGTTGACCGACTTTAGTATAAAAAATAAATGTAAAATCACGATCGGTACGATTGCATGCATTAATACATTTACGGTGGCAAGGGTTTTATAGATTACGGATAGGCATAAGGGCCATTAATAGCGTAATTTTATCTGCTATCAATATATATCTATATTGCTATTTTGGAATATTACATATTATTATATCAACTGATACTATCATAATGTTTATAAGTAATTCTGTAAACGTATTATATTGGTGAAATAAATACCCTGGGGTACAGAAATATTTCATAGATATACACAAATATTTATATAAGTTTTGTAATATCAAGACGTAGTATATTATCTAATAATTATACGCACAGGGGATAAACAATATATATATATATATATATATATATATATATATATATACACACACATATACCCCGAAAAGCGAGCGCCTACCCGGAATATAGTGATACCAAAGAAAAAGGACTATAAAGTATCGTTAGAACCGATTGCCGAACAACCCGACATTTTTTTTAATGAAATCAAATGTCACATTGGGTGAGGATTGGGTGTTCCAACGGGTCGTAGACAGGCCTCACTCCTAAGGTATTGCCTCAGTCCCTATCGTCACGCTCCAAGTCCTACCTGCACCCGGTAATTCGGCTCCGAGGATAGGAGCGGAGAGAAGGGGAGAACCGCTGACCACGTTCCTCATCCGTCCTTGTAACTCCACGGGCCCCAAATAGTAGATTTTTCTACGACACTACGCGGAAGAGTGCATCTAGAGGACAGAAGGAAACCATCATATAAACCACTCTCCAACACGTCACACTTAAGGGGGTCAAAAGATACACCGAGTCTGGTGGCCCTCACTAATCGCTCCAATTCCATCCCTTGCATCCTGCGTGAACACCCGGGCACGGCATAGGAGATGGCAACCACCACAGTTGTTGCCTAAGAATCCGGCGAACCCATCCTCCGGCAAGGAATCCGTCAACCAAGAGGGACCCCCGCGACGGACGTGGATAAGATGGTATCATAACCCAGGGAGAGAGTGGACGATAAACAAAGAATGGAACTTCCCTGCCTTTTCGCGCTTCCCTGATCCAAGAGATGGTCAGCGTGCCTTCCACTCACCTTTTCGAATACGCCGACCGCTCGTCCCCTCTATGGTAATTTCCTCAGCCCTTTTACGGCCTCGAGTAACATCCAACCTGCATCCGTAAGCCTAATTACATTACTATTGTACGCCGTTTTGTCTAACCTACAATAAAAAGGGCAGTGCAATCTGCTGTGTAAATCAAGCTGGAATAGAGGGTTTTCTTTTTCCCTATACAGAACCTTCAAGGACCTTTCCCACACTTTTTCATTTTCTTCATTAGATTATCGCGCGTATGGTGTATATGGGCACATCATATTAAGGAGAACGGACTCAGAAGGTCTCCCCAAAAGTGCTGGGATGACAGAAGCCCAAAGAACGAGGTCCAGTTAATTATTGTGTTGGTGACACGAGGTACGATTTGCTCTCTTGAGAAAACCTAACCTAAAAATAGTAGAAGAGCCTGGTTACTCGTTCTAACCTTATCACGTTCTCATCGATAATCTCGTTTTTTAATTTGAAAAAAAAAAAAAGTTTTTTTAAGAAGTATATGTTTAATTTAGGTAGACTACAACCACCCTTGTCTTTTCACGTTTAACCCATCGAGCTGAGGTTTGCGGGTAAGGAAATCAAGAGGAAAATAGACGGCTTACGAGGGTAGTTCGGAAAGTTCTCGGCCTAAAGCATAGATGTCGCTAGAATAATCGTAATGCTATTATATTCATTGAGGATATATTCATAGCCTTCAGATGATGCTGCTGATAGTTTCAGACTTGTGTGCTCAGTAGATTTGTTGCAGCAGTCATGCTAAGTAAACGTTTTTTGTTTGTCTTATAAAATAGATAAAATTGAAGTTCGCGCTGCCATTAGGTACTTCGTTTTGAAAGACTTTACATCAACACAAATACAAAATGAGTTGGATTCTACGTTAAAAGAACCGCCGCCGCTGGTGTTGGGGGTAAACCCTCAATGGCCAATACGATGGCCATGCAGGCTGCTGTCATGAGCGTTCCCTGGTTTATCGGGTCGAAGATTCCCTAGAGAGCTTTATCGAAGACGTCCCGAGCGCCGCGACGAACGTAAGAGCTGATCAAACTTTCTCTTTTCTAAAGAAAATTTTGGGTAAATTAAGAGGTTCAGCTCGTAACTCCACATTTGGGATGAATTTTGTAAGTGTAGATGATCTTGTTCGCCATTTAAAACGGCGATTCGCACCGGAAATAACATTCACGTATTACTGCGCGCAATTAAATGGTCTTCGTATGAAACAAGGAGACACTTTAGGAGACTTCAGGGATCGACTAAATATTCTGTTGATGGGAACAGACAACGCTCTGAAGGAGGACAAGAGGACAAGGGGAACGCATATCAACAAGCTATGATAACCTCCGTGAAGGAAACAGCGGTGGACATTTTCATACGTGGATTACCAGGGAATATTAGCGCCGTCGTAGACGCCTCCCATTCACTAGACTTGGACGCGGCCTATAAGGAAGCCGTTCGAATCGAAGCTCGTATCCGTTCACGCATCTTGCCTGATTCACGCCAGTCCGCACATTTGGGACAGTACGTTGAACAGAACGAAATGTCTCAGAATTGGCAGCCAAGAGCCCCGCCTTTGTAGGCTATGTCGAAACTGAAGAGCCACCTTATGAAAAGTATTATACAGAGACCCTATGTTATTCAGATGCTGAGCCACAATGTGTCGGATATGTCTCAGCCTCTAGTAATCCTCCTCCCAATAACCAACCAGGACAACCGTCTACATTCCAACAAGCCCAAGGTCCGGACAACTGCAATAATTACGACCGAGGGTACCATCCCAGAAGAGGCCGAGGAGGACGTGGGGGCCATCAAGGTCACTCGCGACCGACTAAATGGATTGACTCTCGCCCTGGCGACTGGTCTGATCCTCAGCTGCTTAACCAGAACGCGGGACCACCGCAGAGACAGTACCACCAATGGAGACCCAGTAATCCACAGAACCACAGAATACCTATACACTAGGTTTAAACTCTCAATGGGCTCGCTCGGAGTCAATCCCAGCGAGCCCGTCCTCAAACACGCAAGTACCCCCACAACAGGTACCGACCAATCAGACGGCCCACCACGCGGCAACAACCCCAACTCAACTTTCAACTTCGAACCGAGTCTTCCTAGTACGCTTGTCGAATTCCGGATTGCTCCCTGTGGAACAGCTGGAATCTTAAGTATGCGAATGACGAACCCAACCCACCGTGGTAATGATAAGAATACCAGAAGGTCAACGGCCGTGGCTCACCTTTATGATCGACAACGGAGCCACCGTTAACCTTATAAAATTGGGATCCCTTCATCCAGACTCGATTGTTGACACCGAACAAGCCACCCCACTTATCGGTATCAATGAGCAAACCGCGGAAATGTTGGGTACAACCATCATTCATATAAGAAACCGGTCTGTCATATTTTTCGTGACATTCAATGACTTCCCCGCCGAACAAGATGGGTTTCTGGGTCGAGATTACCTAAAGAAGGAACAAGCGGTCATCTCCTATCACAAAAATACTTTGATGATAGAGGGGGACGTAATGAACCCCCTCCCCTTTGTCGGCCCTCGAATACCAGGGGACGAAACCAAGAATGTCGTCGCTCTAGCAGAACCCTTGACTGAAAGAAAGACAGAAGGAGAGTTGTTAGACTTTATGATCGTGGAACTCTCCCAGAGAGAGCCCCTTGTACTCTCGTTTATTGAGAACAAAAGTAAATTTCACTACACCTTACCCAAGAGAACTCGCAGCGTTATCCAAGTTAACATCATCAATAAGGACCTCACCGACGGATACTTGCCCCGCGTTGATGTAGGTTATGAGGACTCTATGTGGGAGAAAGCATCGTGAAGCCATGATTCGCATGCTTTCTGAACTGATAGTTGTTTTTTGGAAGGATCCACCATCGACTAATATGCAATACGTCGAGGTATGATTTGCCCGAGGCATCAGTCGACAAGTAGAGCTCGAAAAAATGAGTCGGCTTAAAAAATCGCTCGCACTGCGCAGACTAGCCGTCACTTTGAAAAAACGGGAGCAAGTGTTCGAAAGGTCGGTGATAAAGAAAATGGCCAAATTAAAAAAATTAATATTTTAATTAGAGAAAGAGCAGGATATTATCACGTCGAGTTCGACGTACGCATCTAAGAAGCTAGGGACACCAAAGTCTTGTCATGCTCATAGGGTGTCTAACTCATGATACTTTACCGACGGTTGGTAAAATAAAATCATTTTACCTCCAGATTAAAAATCGCGCACTGTAACTTGCAAGTTATCTTAGGGTTTCAGGAGGTACCAAGGTTCGGCCAAAGGCCACCGATCAGGTGGCACCAGAATCACCGTTTTATTCTTTCTGAATTTTAATGTTTCATTTGTAGGTATGTAAATGTCAGTGTACACATACAGCTTTGTAAATATTTTTATTGAATAACTGAGAAAATTTTACAACTAAAAGTATTATGTGTTTATGGCGAAAAATGCTTCCTGGAGGAGTTGTAAATTAATCAAAATCGGCAAAAAATGCAGAAAATGCTAAAATTGTCAACTTTCACATGGCACAGCTCAAAAACATGAAAATTAAAAAATATAAAAAAATTCGTTAACACTCGGTACATCAAATTAAACGTTTTCACAATGTTTCAAGAAAATCGATTTTTTAAACCCTTGATTTCACAGAGAATTACCCATTTATATATATGTATATATATATATATATATATATACACCTTAAAATGATGTTAAGTTCTATTTTATTTTGAGAATTACTTGCTCATAGCACTTGAATCATTAATCAAAAGTAGTATAGAAAATTATTTGTAAATATACGCAGAAATATAAAAAAGAAAAAAAAATTAATCCCATCTTTTCGAAAAGATAGTCGGATATCTGAAAAAATCATTTTGACATTACCATCACATACCAAGTTTCGTTGTACGTTTTAAGCACCTTTTCATCTTAGGGAGGTTTGACCGTCCTGTTAGGCACTTACCATCCCACACAGACCTGTTACGGCTTATTATACCCACAAAGGAGGGGTCTCCGCCCTTGCCGGTGTATCGTAAGCCTCAGGGGCTGTATATCGGAGATCGGTTAAACTCGATCAGCGGCCCCGTTATTCGGGGTACCGAAACTCTTTTAAGCCGGGGGTGTTAGAGCATCACACCCTACAAGGAGTCGTACAGGTCGGTAGCGTGGCGGCGGTTCTAATAGCCCACCGTCTTCCACCCTATGGAGCAGCAACCGGATAACCATGCCATCCGTCAAAGCCCGCAATCCACTGCCACATCGAGTCCAACCCTTACTTGAGAAACAGCCATCGTTCGAAGTGGGCTGCCTGGTGTTGTATCCCAACCCGATGTACCAGTGAGATAACGCCGTACTGGTCCTGCGCTTCGACAGCCCGAGGGCATGTCTCCCCAATTCCAGCTGGTCGCCAGCCTTCCGGAGGGTAACTTATCGCATTCAAACGTTTTCAGTTTCCTTAATTGTCTTTCGCGCTGATACAGCTAGCAATTTCTGAGGCTATGGTTAGTAAATTTGGTTAGTATAAAAAGCAAACTTCTTGTTCGAAAAAGCATTTCTTGGTGTCTCAATGGAGGTAGAGAACCATTTGTAAGTCCATCTGCCAACAAGCTCGGCAGAAATGCCTCGCTCGCTTCATGGCAGTGTTCTTCATTCAACGGAAGAGTCGCGAGCAATCAGACACGTTTGCATGCACGCGTACAGGCGTTCAAGGTTTCAAGCCACTGAGTCTACCGTACCCTAGCCTCATGACTTGACGCGACAGGATCCCGCGCACTCTACTAGCGTAAGCCATCAGGCTCCCTGCACGGGTCACGGCCAGTATGCTAGCACATATAGGCACGTGAAGGTTTGGGCACCCGGCGTCCATCATTTAGTGACTAATACAGATAGTGGTTACATATTTTAGTGTATACGACCCTCGTTTAACATTTTGGCTATCGTCATAGGTTTTCCTCGGTTAAAAAGGGCAGCTCACTCCGAGTGAGAAGAGTGGTTGCCTTGTGTTGCCATTTGGTACGTGGATCTTTATGACGGACGTGAGTCCCGGCTTGGCCAACATGGCCCACCGAGTCAGGGTACCCGCACGCCCTCTAGGCGTAAGTCCGAAAACTCCCTGCACGGTCGCCAGTAGATGTATATTAGCCGGTGATTGTCTCCTTTTATACATTGACAGAGACCACCGTGGACACCGTGAGCGACTAGGGCGCTTACGTTTGGCTTTTATGCTGGACTTAGACGCGTTAACAACTAACTCTGCTAAAATCCACCGAGATTTTCCGTTTCCAAAGGGGAAAAACTCCGGCTGCATTTTTCATCATGGCACCATCACATACCACTCACAGTAGTCAAAAATGGAATTCTATATATAGAAAGCGGCAAAGAAATAGCCCAGAAAAAAGCAAAGCAATTTTAATGAAACGCCAAACGAAAATTAAAGAGTACTGGCTAAGTAAACCAGTAGTTACTCAAAACACTTACGAAAAGTTACCAATCGAAAAGGATGTAGATTAAGCAGGAAATGAAAATCAATTAAATAATAGCAAACTGACAATAACTGTACTTTATTAAGTAAAAATTATACCGAATTCATCAGATACATATCTAATAATAGTATAAGTGTGTTTGAGAATTTCGTGTGAGTAGGTTACTTGAGAGGGTAAATAAGTGATATGAGGTTTTCAATATACAAAATATACATATAGTTTATTATACAATAAGTTTACAAATATATTCTGAATAGAATGTGAGTTTTTCCGATTTACATAAAATGAGAGTTACAATTGATTTGAACGCCGTACATAAGTCGATGAGAATTGCTGTCGAGTTTAACCGGTACAGAGACGTAGAAGTAATATTATTGATTACCTGGTGTAACGTGAGATATAGATTTGAGAACGGAGTGGAGAAAAGTCACGCGGTGTACCACTCACCTAATGTTGAGTCTCAAAATGGAGGTGAATTTTGACGTGTGTGAATGTAAAATGATGATGACTTGATTATTCTCCGCTAATGAGTTACACCGCTGATGCCGTTGTCCGACGTATTATTGACGTGGAGGTGGTGATGTAGCCGTCGAGTAATTTTGCCGTATGTGAATGTATACCGTGATGATGACTTGATTATTCTCCGCTGATGAGTTAAGCCGCTGATGCCGTTGTCCAACGTATTATTGACGTGGAGGTGGTGATGTAGCCGTCGAGTAATTTTGCCGTATGTGAATGTATACCGTGATGATGACTTGATTATTCTCCGCTGATGAGTTAAGCCGCTGATGCCGTTGTCCAACGCATTATTGACGTGGAGGTGGTGATGTAGCCGTAGAGTCTTTATCTCACTTGGATCAGTCTTGCCTTGCCGAGGAGAGAAGAGCGGGTGAGAAGCGTGTGCCTTTAAAGGTGTCCAAAATGGAAGAGAGCGAGACCACGTTGCGATGAGAGAAGAGCCGCTCGCGTCGAGAGAGAAACCCGCGCA
>JAYJLV010002757.1:0-10419 GCA_036873485.1 Torymus texanus | reverse complement strand
CACACACACACACACACACACACACACACACACACGCGCGCGCACACACACACACACACACACACACACACACACACTATAGAACAGACTTACCAATATTAGCGGCGCTGTAGACGAGATGTGTGCACTTATGTTCAGGCAAAGCGCGGGGCAGCAGATTGAACGGTTCCTCGCGATAGATCGCCTCGGCCTCCAGGTGGCAGACAACCTGAGCTGGTGCCTGGGCTCGACGTACCGCCGGTGGGCCCAACTGCTCCAACCATAGGGACGAATGGTCAAAGCCGCCAAAGCTCGGTGGTAACCTATACTCAACCGCATCGCGTAGCTGTTGCTTCTTCTCCAGGCTATAGTAAAATTATTATTTTCCTTTTCTAATTTTTACCGAAGAGGTGCGTTTGTAATTGTTGTCGATTTGGTTCATTGATGGAATGAGGAGTGAGGGTATAAAATTGCATTCTTAGTGTATTGGGATAGAAGATAAACAAGTGGATGTTGGTGAAATTATTCAGATAAATTGAATGATATTTATGATGATAGGATGATATTGGTTTTTTATAGGTTTTTCAAGCCTGTGACGAACTTTTAGTCATGTTTGAAAAAATATATCTGTATTTTATATTTGTATATAAAAAATGAAGCCTTTCTTATTGCACGTTATTTATTTAATTTTAATACCCATTAAATAACGAATAAAAAAAATGATCTAAAAATAAACGAAATTTTACTATCTATAAAATACGCTAATAAAAATGTCTTCTAACATAAAGATTTTTATGAGGCTGTCACATTTGAAATATATATACTATTCCTAAATTTTTGCGTAGCTATTATTCTACAAATATCCTGCTCTTATCTGTCCGATCTCTCTCATAAAAAAAGAAAATCTCAAAACCTGCACCCATTTTAACCCTCTCCAAAACACGCGGCACACATAATATATTACTTTGCGAATTCGTGAACAATCGCAAGAACACATATTATATATCTGCACGTCTTGTGAAATTCAAACTATTTCGGTCGGAATAGCAGGAGCGTGAGATCATTCGAAATATTCATAAACACCAGCGGGAGGCTCCTTATATACAGGTACACACACTCAAGGGGTCATCGATCTTTTAATCCAATGCAGTCAAACGCGCGACGATTTTGAAACTGGTTTTCTCCTCTATATAACCTTGAACGAGTTCTAACCGAGTTCAAAACAGAAAAGAGAACCGCGCGCGAGTTAATTTAGGACTTTCTTCTGTAATACAGGATCTGATGTTTATGACGAACGCGTCAAGATCCTGATAGGCTTTTATATTTTATGCGATATAGCGTATTAAAACAAAAAAGAAGAGCATGGGGCACGTGATTGGTGTTATTGCCTTCTCGGTTATGCTGGTATAAATATTATTAGCCCAAGAAAGAATTTCGCAGGGGAAAATTTTTGATAAAAAACATGTATATATTTATTCTAATGTATGCATATTAATAACTGTTATTTTAGAATAGGAAATAATGACATTCCAACTTGTATTGTATTCGTACTCTAATTCTACGAATCTGATTAACGAAATGAAACTAGATCGAAAGTTAGTCAGAAGTATAACGGTTGACCTTTTTAAGTTTTTCCAAATTTATTCAAACGAGTATCATCCATTCCCATTCCCCAGTTGACAGTCTATTATTATCCTATGTTAATTATTTTGCCCATATAAATTTCTCACTTGAAGATATTATTTGTAAAAAGACAATGTTTTTTAATCTTCTTTTTACAACTGGTATTTATTATCAAAAATTGACGCGTAGCACAACTATACAACTTGTTCCGAAAATCCATGCATCTCTATACACCATCGTATAAAGGGTGAAATTCTGAACTAAAAGTTTCTTTACTATTTTTTTATATGACAAGTACTCTCTTCATAATTAATGTATCAAAATTGTTTATTTTCAGTAGGAATTGTTTATATCCATAGATATTGCATTATGAATATAGATATACAATTCGTATTAAAAATAAACAAATTTGACACCTTAATTATGAAGAAAACACTTGTCATATCGAAAAATGGTAAAAAAACTTTTGGTTCAGAATTTCACCCTCTATACAATGGTGTACAGAGGGATATGGATTGTCGGAACAAATTGTATATACTCATTATCAATATTATTCTTGGCAAATCAGCAATAGACAAAACAAAGATGACAATAATTGTAATTATCATACTGTCTAAAGCTAACTCAAATAGCAAACCAAAGAATCACCTTAATTTCTCAAAAATTTGATTATCTTCTTTCTATCATTTAAAGAAGCAATGCGATTCGTTGGTGGTTCAATATTCTGTCTGAATAACGTTAAAATTCAAAATGTTCTCTGATATAAAATGAATATTTTGATATAGAAGTTAATTAAATGATTTATACGTGCATTTGTGTAAATCAATAAAACAATCATTAAATTATCCAATATATCTCAATTGATTAAAATTTAGAATTCAAATCTGTTATTTAGTATAAATAACATTATATTATGCTTTCTGAAAAATAATTTTAATTTTCAGTCTGAAATATTTGTTAATTTCGTTTCTATATGAAAAAAATGAAGCTTGCGCGCAGCGCCCATGAATATATATATGAAAGTAAAAAATCTTTATTCTATACTCATCGTAAATTTCCTTATCAATGGTCACACCATTCTTTTTCTCATCAGACCAAGAAACACCAAAGACAACAACGATAAAAACAACAACAATAGCAATAGCAGGGATCAACAAAATATATACTCACGGTTTAATATTCGACTCGACGGCGTCTCGCAGTGGTTGCCGATGATCGCCATCGTGTTCGGGTACGGACTCGACAGCAGTGCGCAGTGGCAGGCCCCAGCTCTGGGGTACGGGTTCCTTGCTGGGGTAGCTCTCGACAGCGCCGCGCTGGAAACTGGGTAACGCTGCGGGTGGCAAATGACGTTGGTGGTGGCCTGGTATGTGATGGGAGCCGACGAAACTGAGGGCGGCAAGGGCCACCCCGAGGGCCGCCATCGGCCAGCCCATAATTCCTTAGCTGTATACATATAAAGGTCAAACGTTAACTTTGCTGAGGGTTTGAATATCTGGATTACTGGTGTGCGATGTAGATTATTCTATTGGTGGATCGGGAATTCGTGGTGCTTGATGGGTTTCAGAAATTTCTAAGTGCGTGTGGATAATCTGACGTAGATTGGTTATAGCGCCTGTGGATTGGCAGCGAACGTATACACTTGCGCGATTAATTGTCGGTTGGTAAGGGGCTTACCAATGTACCATAAAGTTTGATCAATTTTTTAGTTTTAGGTTTCAAATAAAATAGTTTTTGTTTTTGATTGAGAAAAAAAATATTAGATATGTGGGTTTTGAAAAAAAAACACGTGTGTTTCCATTCATAAAGATATAGATGAAAAATTACATCGACATTTCATGCTATTAAGATACTTTTTGTATATTCTTTCACATCGAGTACACTGAATCGCAGGAACGAGGATTTACTTCTTCGATGGTCCTTTATAGTAAAGCAATGATATATTTATTACCAGTATACAAAAGAATAAAAAGAATAAAAAAATTCGACACAAAAAACAACAACTTTGAAAATATGACTGCAAATGGTATCTGAAGAAATTCACAAAAAATTTACACTTAAGGTGGCCTGATTAAAACTTGTGCTGCATTTTTTCTTCTTTCTTATATCACAAAGTATACGGAAAAACTCGAGTACAATTAAAAACTTTGTTGTCACACATTTTTTTTAAAGAATAAAATTTGTTAAGAAAATGATAAAAAACCCTTCATCTTTAAACCTCAGTCATTTAGAACTAGAAATAAATAAAGAGCTTTCATTTTGTAAATAAAAAATTTTGATTTATTTAAAAGTTATGTGAGTTTGGAGTTAAATATTAAAAAGAGTAATAAATAATACTTTCAAATGTTCATGCCTTTCCGATGCTCAACATATATTTTTTTCAAAGAAATTAACAGTTCTTAATTTAAAAAAAAAAATTAATGAAATCTTTTTCTTTCTACTTTCCTTTTATTAAATTTTGTATCGACCATTTTTTTGACCAAATAAGGTTTTTTCCATTTTCTTAAAAAATTTCATTCTTTAAAAAAAAATGAGTCAAAAAAAAAGTTTCCAATTATACACAATCTTCCCATATATAAGAATAAAGAACACGTCCAGTCTTTGTTGGGTTTGAGTTTCGAGGCCACCTGGAGTATAAATACTTCATAAATTTCACCACTGAAAAGCCCTTCGAAACGACTGTTCTCCCGGCACTTTGCAGCTTACCTCGGTATCCCACAACCAAGAGCTTGCAGAAAGATGGGAGAAAAGTCACGCACACTATCACCGGTACTCGTTAATACAGGGAGTTATATATATACCAATCATCGACTGTATATATATATAGTCCCAAATACCGCGCACTGATATACTACAAGGACACTGAATGGACGAACTCGACAATAAAATCACCTTAATTGTCAGTCTTCGTTCTATAAAAATCTCCAGTCCTCCTCGTCACCGCTTCTCTCTGTTTCTTCCTCTTGTATCTATTAAGGGTCCGTTCGCGTCAGCTCGTCGCGGCTTGAGCGACTCTGGCCTTCTCTCTTCTCTTCTTTCAATAATACGTCTATGTATGTATGTGTGCGCGGACGCGCGCGCTGAAAGCCGGAGCGCGCCGGCGAATGCGGTATTCCGGGCGCGTATAGGGCCCATATATACGCTCGCGGCGGTAGCAGTTGGCGGCTACGATGGTAGCGATGAGGAAGGGGAACAACGACGAAGACGACGACGTGCTATAACTGCGTCGAGAGGCCCCCTGATCGTCTATACTCGTCCTTCCTTTCCACCTCCAGCATGACCGGCTTCGTCGTCGTCGTCGTCGGTGTTGTTTCTTTCTCGAGTCCTTTTTTTTCATTTTTTTGTCTCTCTTTCGCGTTCTTGGACATGTTGTTTTTTATTTTTGGAAGTCTTGGAGAGATTAGGCCCTTGTCAGGTGTTTATGTAGAGGGTATATTTGACGTCACTGGAGTTTATGGTTATAGGCGACGGGAAGATAAGGTTCTGAAAGCTGATAGGTTTTTTATATAGAAGCTGGAGGTTATTAGTGGATATAGAAGGGTCGAGCCGAAAAGGTACGACTTTGTTTTGGCAAAGTCAAGGGAACGTTGATTGGGAGAAAGAGAGAAAACACTTTGGAGGTAATGAGAAACAGTTGGCTTTTTTCTTCTTTTTTCGCTATATGTTTATGGTATTTAGTATAAACGTTTAAATTTTCTGTAAATGCAGATCAAGGATAATTAATGAAATGATACCACCTGCACTTTGATTTTAAAATGTACTTAATTAGAAAATTGTCAAATTATATTAAATTAAACTCGTCGCTGTGGACTAATTTTACGGGCTTATCGCTAAATAGTCCAACGTTCACATTAATTCGTATACAGGCGTAAGTAATAAAGAAACTATGTAAATTACCCTTCATCTACTACAAACACTTAAATGCACCCAAAAATTTCCGTATGATTTATGTGCATCGTTTTTTATAATCGATATTTTTATAATGACCCATTGATTTCTATAATCAATAAAATCGTTATTAGAAATAAAGCCATATATCAAAGGTGACATTAAAGCGTGATAATATTCCATGTTTATTGATTTTGAATTTGGTGACCCGAATAAAATTACGTCTACATCCTAATTTACGACTCTGCCTATATAACATTTCTGACTAGCAGTGTTACATAAAAATTTCCGACTTCTTCAATTTCACGAATTCTTTTGAAGAATATAAATATATATTCAACACCCGGGTAAAATTTTGAATAAAGTCCCGTAACTAGTTGAGATTCATTTTCGGTATGCTAATAATAATTTTATGTCTCTTCTGCGGTATATAACAGAGGTTTTGATAACAGAATACACGTTATCGTAAAAATTCAAAACCTAACTCATAACTATAGATTTAGTATATAGAAATTAACCATTCAAACGCAAATTTCTTTATAAATTTGCAAATTGCCAATGAAATTTATGTATCGACGATCAACAACAACAAAATTTGAGTATTAGAAATTACCATCAATTTTCAAACCTACTCGACGCACTTCTATTTTTGAAGAAAAAAAAAAGAAATTAACTTTTAATCTAAAATCTAACAAGCACTCATCCCAAGACTTATACGCCTCATATCAAGTTCGTATTTCTATCATACACATAATGCGATATATATCCACTAATCGGACAATTTCTTAAAAAGCTCTTGTAAGTAATCCGCGCTGTCCGGCTCCCTTTCATGAGTTCGCAGTTCGTTGAACTCGGCGAAAGCCACCGAATTTTTTAAAAAACCTACCGTGGTATAGAGTTACACCTGATTATCCCTCTTAATGATCTTTTCTAGTATGGGCATCCTTCACGCGCGGAATTCACGGTCAATGACGTTACGCTCGTAGATTCCGTATTGAGGATATGGGCGTGTTATCTAACCTTAACCCGCTTTTGTCGTTCGAAAATATACCGAAATATGATTTATAGGATTGAGTGTGTTGAAGTGAGTCGTTTTCGAAAATTAAATTAAAATTTTTTTTTCTCAAATATTCACCGGCGTTTCAACGTAGACATTACTCATCTATAATAGAGAAATTTATGAGCTCGATTAATCTTTATTTTGACCCCCCATAATATAAATATTTTGATTTTTTCGATATTTTGAAATCTCTGATACATTTCTTTTCCAATTTCTGCCTAAAAACTTTTATTTATAATGGCTTTTGTTATCGAAAATAACAATAATCTGCGTACAAGACAAAAAAATGCGAAGAAGTTAGAAAAAAATGAAAAATACCCTTTACCATTCCAATGTCCATCCAGCGTCCGATAAAGACATATAAAGGTTAAAAAGACCAGATATAAAAGAAACAGAGGTTCAGCAACCGTTTTATTATTCAATTATAACCAGTATATCGAATCGTCGCATCAACAGAGCAAAGTACGGACGAAAAAAAGAAATATTCATCAAATAAAACCCATATTTTACGGCCGACTGTCAAACAAACCAAGTCGCAAAAACTTATCTGCAATAACTGTTTGTCCCACGTCAATCGACACCGTTAAACTTTGATTCGCAAAACATATATATAAAATCGTCCGTTCACATCATACGCTCGAAATAATTGATTTATCAGGTAAAAATCATCGACTCCTTTATTACACACACATACTACACTACATCTGTCTCCACATTATCGTCATTTATAATCCGCGAAAGGCAAACGACCTTTGCCTCGTTCCAAGGGGATCGAGAAAGATAGAAGTAGCAGATCAATCGAGCGACAAGCCCGCGTCCCGTTGTCACACCCGGGCAGAGAATTCAAATCTTCATGAATTTCAATCAGCGGCCCGTTAACCGTGTAACATGATATATACTCGTATATACAGACACACGTTCGCACACTTGAGATCTAATGCATCAGCAGGAGCCGTGATGGAAGAAGAAAATTTTCTGCGGCATATATATCAGGCAGGTTTTGATTAACACAACCATCTTAAAAGTGCTCGGCATGGTAATTTTTGGATTCTGCTAACGGTGATTAATATAATGGATTCTATAAATAAGTAGCGTGTCAATGATACTACGATGATATTGCGAAAAATGTCGCGCGTATATAGTAAGCCGAAAATCACGCTTTTTTTTCTTTTCTGTAACCCAGATTATATGTATATGTGTGCATGTGTATATGCATAGCTTTTTATAAATATATATTATACGCACGAAGAGAATGTGTTCGCAAGAATTTAGCGGGAGGATCGACCTATCGTTCAAGTTCAAGGTCTAACTCTGGTATGGTTACTCTCTGCGGTCATTGTTTTGTGCATAATGCCGTTCGTCAGCTTATCGTGGAGTTTTTTTTTAAGATTCTTCATAAGACGGAAACAAAGTAGAAGGAAAATAAATATATGTCGCTTTGATTAATTATTCAAAACAAGTGATTAAGGAGAATCATGATTCACTTCTCTTCTCTGGAAATGATTAATCACTCAGATGAGCGGATTTTGATTATGATTTTCTCTAACTAGGTTGCAAACCGACAGTAAAAGTTATTTTATTTTATTTTATTTTATATACATACAGACACAATATGTTTTTATATTTATGATTAAGCTGTGTGTACATATATTTTAAAAGCAACGGATTTCAACCCAACCGTCGTCAACATATCAAAATTAAAAAAAAAAACACGTCGCTCCAGCTTTAAAATTATAAAGGACTGCGATAGCTTGCTAAAGAGATGAAAAAAAAACGTTGAATATCATTTGTATGGATTTTAATCGCTAATACGGATTGCTTATACAAAAAATGTTACAGGAAAAAGTTTTGTTTTGATATTATATACGTTATTTTTATTTAATATTTTCTTTTACTAGTCATATCCATGCGCGCTGCGCGCGCTTCACTTTCTTCATAGAAACTTTATTACTGTACTTACTTTTTATTAATATTATCTTTCAAAAAGCATAATATACTATTTATACTAAATAACAGAGGTTTGAATTCTAAATTTTGGGGTTAGAGGAAACAAATCGGAACAGCATTTATTTTGTAATTAAATTATTAAGTACAAAATTTTAATCAATTGGGATATATTGAATAATTTAATGATTATTTTATTAATTTACTAAACTGCACATATAAATCATTTAATTAATTTCTATATCAAAATATTCATTTTATATCAGAGAACATTTTGAATTTTGACGCTATTCAAACCAGATATTGTACCATCAACCAATCGCATTGCTTCTTTAAATGCTTCACAACATCCTGTCATCACTTTTTCAAGAGAGGATAACATCAAATCCGGCTGAATTATATTAAAAAAATATATCATTTTATGCAGATCTAACTCGGTAGAAATTGATTGTACAAAAAAATGTTTTGAAAGAAAAAAAGTTTTGTTTTAATACATTTTTGTATTAAATCAAATCCTGTCAATTTTTATAGAAGTGAGCTGTATGACAACTTTTGATAATAACAACTGACTATAACTGATGCGTCAACTTATAGGATTGCCGACACCACCGATCGGCTTCCTATATATACATTATCCTGTTTATATTATTGTAATGGTACTCCTCATCTCTTCTCATGCTGCATATTCATATATATTAATATCTGTTCGTTATACAAGTAACGACAGAAAATTGGTTATTTTGTCGAGTATATTACTATATTGCGTTTACAAATTTTGTTCGTAGAAAAAATGTTCAATACAAGTGTTTCAATTAGTTTTTGCAGAAACATGTGTTAAATTCATACCGAATATTAATCTTATATACATGACCCTTAGAAATTTTTATTTGTCCTAGCATTCTTATACGTTAACTGGTGAAAAATTCCGATGATCCCGGGGAACACTCAAAACGAATTCAGGTTTTTAACGAAAAATATAGTCTTGACACACTGTACATTTTTGGAATTCAAAATGTTATAATTTTCATTCCAACGATTAAATACAATTGAGTCTCCTAAGAATTGGTCACGCCTGAAAAAAAAGAGAAAGAAAGAAAAAGAACAACGAAATCAGAATACTTTTGAAGCCTGCTTTTGTCAACGTCCCGCGCTCATCGGTAATAATGTCAGGCAGCCGGACAGTGCGCGTGACATTCATTATATTTTCTTTTTAGGTTGCTATACGTGTACTCGATCCTCGCAGGTGTGCTGCACTTGCGCGCAATAATGCGTGCTGTTAAGTATATATGCTCCTCAAAGAAGCTCATACACTCGCACTCCGGCAGTCATTCATATGAAAAGCAGTTCACGTATTTAGGAATAGCAACTGCTCGGTCGTTTGCTTCCGTGCCTCAGCGTTTCAGTTACTTATTTACGCCGATTTGCTGGTTCGCCGTGGAGTTTTATACGTTGATTGGATTGATGTTCTTAATGGTAATTCGGAGAATCATATTCTCAGAACGATGTTTCTTGGTTTTTTTTTGATAAAGCGGTATACATAAATAATTTTTTCATTACGAGACATTATATTGGTAAATGTCGATCAATGTCTTCTTTCAATGTCAATGAACTTTGACGTATCTATAGTATTGAATAAAAATTACTTTTACCCGGTTTCTTCTTTCAGTGGCCGATCTTAAGTTATCTTCTTCGCTATGGTGTTTATTCTTGACATTGACATTGATATACGATAGCTTGAATCACAACAACTATTATTATATGCAATAAATATCTGTGGCTTCCCGGAATAACCGAATAAGTCCACTTTATTGAAAATCGAGATAACCCTGGATTTTGTATCTTCAAATAGGTCTTTTTCATTTACCATTTTCAGTAGTAGCAAAAATATTGCCGTAAAGCTACAATTCACCCGAAACGTAACCAGA
>JAYJLV010002746.1:0-10419 GCA_036873485.1 Torymus texanus | reverse complement strand
TGTTATAATAATTTACTTAATGTCATATTTAGACAGATTGTAAATAAAGATGGAGTTAAAAAAAAAAAAAAAAAAAAAAAAAAATAAATGCAGATCTTCAAATAAACTAAAGATTTGTGAGAAAATTTTTTTAAATTAAATTCATTTAAAATTTTTACTATTATCAAAAATATTGGTGTAAATTCATAGAATTCTATGTTTCTAGACCTATATTTGAGAGTAGTTTAACGTAAATTATTTTCCGTTTAAACTGCGAACGTTTATTTCAGAATAATTAAAGCTTTGTTAAATAGGACTCACAAGATACATGTAAAATGAACACTGTTTACTTAAATATCAATACAAAAGTAAAATATTTTACATAGGAATTTTTTCACATTATTCGATGGTGCGCCAGTAAACCAAATTCACAAATCAATTGCGTTTGTATTCACGCCGAGGAAGACGCTCACACACGACGACCTTTCAGAACGCGCGCAAAAAGATGAAGATGAATTCGAGCAAACTTCTGCAGTCAGCGTTTCTAAAATTTCGTATATGCAAATACGCGCTCGTGCACTCTCTCCCGGCTGCTTCAGTATCACGTACGTGCGCGACATATTTATGACAAAGCGACACCTTGGGCGTCTCTTCGCACGCTCTGGTCTATCGTGAATACGAAAGTAAGAGCCATCAATCTTACACGGGCGCTCGCACGGGCCGTCGAGTCCGACTTGGCGATTTTTCATTCACCAAGTCCGATATAGCTCGTCACTACTGCCTGCGCACGCTCGCGAGCCTATACACACCTACTCTCCTCTGTTCGCGTGCAATTTAGTCGATGTTTTCGTTTCTTTTTTTTTTTGCGTATCGCCGAATTTATTATATACCCTTCGCTCCCTTCTATACCACAGTGACACTTGGAGCGACAATTTTTCAGAACGCCCGCTATTTTCGGAGCGGACGCCGCGGCTGACGCTGATCGTTACATTTAGGTTAATGGTCCTTGAGAATCGCGATTCATTGTATTTAGGTCTATTTTTAGCGTTATACCCTGTGACCGCACCTCTCGATAACGGACGCTGTATAAAATCTTATTAAGCCCCAACAGGTTGGTACTTTCGTGAATTATGCATTGGAATTTGTTTATTGTTGTGCTGTCAAGCTCCTACTACGCATATGTATTATATAGATGCCTTTCATTTTACTCATCTATGATGCGTGTCTGACTATATTAAGTATTCACATATTTTTACACTTTTTAATTAAGACTAAAATATCTTTATAATAGTTTTTTATTGCGACTTCTTTAAACCAAATAATAAGAAGAAAGGATTTTAATATATGCTTCCTTTCAAGTAACTGGATTCATGTAAGAAGAATAATTGATAAACTGAATTGATCAAAAACGATCGAAAAAAATTTTTGACAGTAAAAAATATAATTCTCATCGATTTAAAATATGTAGGTGCTATATTATCCTATAGCCATTGGCTGTATACAACATTCTTGAATTGGTGCTAGATTGCCAAACATCAAGATATAATATTATTACATAACGAAAGGTACTTAATATGTATCAGTCTCAGAATTAATAGAAGTCTTTGAGTATATTTTGAGCCTTTGCAGAAATATTAACCGTAAATTAACTATTTTTTTGCTAATTTTATTTAACTAAAAAATATAAACTGTAACGTATCTCGAAAGCGTCACCTAGGTAGTATTTGTGTTTGTTAAAACTAATTGTATTTAATAATATTAGATTTTGAGTTATTGATGATAATTAATTGTTGATTAAGAGAAATCAGATGGAAAAGACTGAAAGTGATAGAAAGGAGAATGTGTTCTTATTACGATGATGTACTACATACTTAACTCTAACTAATCTAACTATTTTCCGCGTAAAAAAAATTTCGAGGGCAATGTATGTGGCCCACACTTCGAGAAAAAAATAGGACTAATGTGGACATGATATGGTAAACAATATCACCAATATTCGGCTTAGACGCCAGAGCCACATATTGCTCATATATACTGCGCTAATGCAGGGAGTGTGGCCGATATATTGCCAATGTATTGCTCGTACTGTAACAAATAAATTGGCCACGAAATCATTTCTGGCCGGGTTATTAATTTAAGTGTTCATATTGCTTATAAAAAATTAAATATCTAGAAATCACCTTTCAAACTCAATATCTTAAATTTATAGAAAAATTAATTAGTTTATAGTTAACGTATATGGTTAGTCAAAGGTTAACCAAAAATTAGCCAGTTTTTGACTAGAAATATAGCTAATTTACAACAGCCTGTAAGCAGAAAAACTACACTTAATTTTCTACATCTATTAATATGAATCATTTTTTTATGATGACTTAAAACAACTCATAAACATGCAACCGACCTAATTCACCAAGGATCACCAAGAGTAATCTAAAAAAACCAAACAGCCATCTCTGAATTGTCTCTGAAAAGAATACCAAATGATGCGATTGTAAAATTTTGGAAACTCACATCAGAGTCTACAACGCTGAAGCAACGAAAACAAAGCCGAGAACACTTGCGACATAAAAGCAAAACTATTATCCAATTATAAATCAAGGACCCTCAGCTCGAGGACTCCGTGCAGGCGCGCCCCTAAAAGTGCCTCTTTCGGAAGGGTTTGTACGGTTCGCAATGCGAAGCATTTTCCTCTTTCTCCCTCCCTCTCTTATATTCCGTGTGACCGTGGAGAAGTTCCTAGAGATGCCTCACCGCTGTGTGTGTATACCGACACAAAGGGCGAATAGAGGAACTGTAAAATGCGACGAGGGTCGGGTGCGGGCGGCGGATTTTCGCTGAATTTCGTCACGTATGTAGAGAGAGCGAGAGAGAGAGAGAAGCGGGCAAACCGCGCCGGAAAAGCAATAGCCTCCTCGGAGTACCGGACTTTAGAGGTCCTTGAAAAGTAGTAAAGTCCAAGTGACAGTCAAGGAAAACGCAGGCTTTGCGGCCGAGAGATGCAACCTAAAGAGAGGGAGAGAGAGACTAGGTAAGAAGTGTGGTGCAGGCAAGGGATGAATCGACGTACGTGCGACAGACGCAGAATACGTTTGATTAACTTTACTCCACGCACCGAAGGACGTACACAGGTCGATCTCTACGGTATTGGCGCGGTAAGGATAGAGAAAACCCTGAAATTTCCACTATTTTCCTTGAACTGTTATTAAAATATTTTCTTAATGATTGAAAGAATGATATTGTGATGGCTTGCACAAACTGCCATTAAACATCAGCAGCATGAGATAATATAAAAGAACTTAAGAACTTTATAGTGATAAGAGCAAAACCTCTAATTCGAGAATCTCTATTCGGTGATACATGCGCTATAGAGGAAGAGAATAACTAGCTGGCTTTGCAATTTTGATTTTAATAGACGATAACCGGCACTCCTGCATGGTTAAGAAGTACATCGGCGCAAGCAAAAAAAAATGAAAGTTATTAAAACGGATGTGCTGTGCGATAAAAAAAACCATTAGGTATTATAAGCTTTGCTCATGCTGTGTACGGGATTACGATAAGAAATACCATTGTTCGCTGCAGCTGCACGATCGACGTACCGATAGATCATTCCGTTTGAATAATGTCTCGGAATCTTGTAAATTATATTCTTATATATATTTGATTAAAAGGTTATAACAAGATTTACAGAATAATTACAAACGAAGAACTAAAAATACATATTTCTATATATACTTCTTTGTAATTTATGCCTTTTCTAATCCCAATCTCTTTTATGTCGTACGGCGTATTTGTAAATGTTCTCGGATCTGTGTTTTATATATCACTAATTATTATAAAGACATTTTGTTTATATCTATTAAATAGTTTTATTAACAAACTGTTTATCAATGAAAGTTTTTTAAAGATAAAATCTGTCGACCATTAAAGTGTCTTCCATCCAAGCTCGTATATGCAAACTGTTGCGTAAAAAATGCGAAGCGTCAGGCTCAAGGATCGATAGCAGTTAATTAGATGTTCTTTCGCTCTATATGGGAAAGGACCTCATGAACCGACTGGGAGTCCTTGAAATTCCGTTATTTTGGACGTCCTGCGGTTTTGCCGGCCGGGACGGTGGTGGTCGTCGCCGTCGTCCACGATAAATTGCATCACGACGCGGCACTTTCAACGCGGCATAGTTTCGTCACTTGGCTACTTCCTGCTGAAGAAAGTTTCAGGATTGCTCGCGATTTTAAAACTCACCGTCTCTCTATTATATACCTTATCTATGTGGTAAATGCCATTTTGCAAAAAAAAAGGGAGAAAGACTCTTTATGTACGGGATGTTGAGATACGACTACTGCATAAACTCAGTGTCATTGATTCAAATTGAAAAATTTTAATGAAAGTATGCGACATCATAAAGTCATTTTTCTAGAGTATTATCATTTTTAATAATACTTGGAGTATACTAATGATCACTTTTTCATAAATTCGTGAAACGTAAACTATTCGTTGGCACTGAAAACATTGTCAAGCTGTATTATACAAATGTTTATTCTGCAATGGATAAATCGAACCAGTTCCATAATGATGGAAAAGATTTTAGTATCATAGTATTCTATTTATAACCGTCTTAAACTCTTATGAAGATTTTAAAATAGAAGAAGTACACCAAGTCGTATATATTAAAGTGCAAAAAATACACTATAACTAAACGACTTGCCAATACAAAAAAAGTAATTGAAACGATTTAATAATCTTTCACTTTTATTTTCTTTTAATTCGATATAATTATTGTTCTTGTAGAAAATTACAAACAATGTGGAACTATTACAACACATTTTTCAATTCACAACTTTCATGTAAAAAATTCGAATTATATTCTTACGGTTCATTACTTCCAGCAAGATGAAACGTATCAATTATAGCTGTAAAGCAAATTGTAGGCAATTCACTTGAATAAATCGCTAATTTTTACCACTAAACATAAAATTCACCGATAATTCAATAGCGCAAACAAGATGCTAAATTCAAAAGTCAACGACCCCATGCTTGCGTTTCAGTCATGGCTAATTAATTTGCGTCGCACAAATTTTCTTGCACTTTGTAAGCCTCACTCGTCGCGCGTAAGTGGCTCACTTTCAAGATGCGGAGAAAACTGCAATACCGTAGAAAAGAGGAAAATATTAAACGAGTGCAAATCACATGTAAACATGCACTTTAAACTTTCCTCCATCGAGACTTGCCAAATCAAAGTCAGCTAGAAAACTTTTGTCTTTGTTTTTCAAACATATGCAAAAGACTTTTTCTCGACGTCTGTAGTTTATTTTGCAAACTTGAAACACCAATTAAATTTGGTTATAAGTCAGTAAGTTTTGTACTCTGACTGATTCTATCTTTGAAAATAATGTATACAACAAACGTAACTATATAATGTTTCAAAGAAATGTTTTTTTACAAATGCTTTATTTCTTGAACATATTTAGCTTTAAATATGGGCAAGTTAAATAATAAAGGTTTCGCTAAACAACAATAACATAGAAACCTATGTTTGGACTATAAAAAAAGGAAAGTATGATATTATTTTAGAATTTTTATTTGAGTTATACAGGATATTTGCTATAGATATTCAAACGTTTCCAATTTACAACTGAAAAATGAAGATAACTTTTCTTCCGAACACGGTTAATTGTAGAATAAAGATTAGCGAAAGTTTTACTGTTACGTCTATTTTTTTCAATACTAGCCAGAAAATCTTCTTCTCCTATATACATTTTCAGAAAAATTCTTTTTCACAATCATATAATAACGCGGGTTCTTTGAACATTACAGTATAGAAACAAAATACCAGTGAAGTAAATTAAGATTTGGAAAGAGGCGTGAACGAGAAAGAAGTCTATATAGATTCTAAATAAACTGCAGGATATACAAAGCGAGAATTATATAATATATAATAAATATATTATTCTTACCTAATCTTAATTAAGTGGCTAGTACTATATATCTTAAATAATTTCCACATAAGTGCATAAGAACTCGAAAAAACCGGTTGGAATGTGGTTTCTATAATAACGATATCTTGCAAATACATCAGGTGCAAATATTCCATTTACATCAACAGCAGTTGCGAATTTTACCAAGATCAGATTTTTTTTTACACAATAATTTACAACACCCATAATTAATAAATTCCTCCGTGATACTGTAGAGATGAAGTAAACTCGTCCTCTATTCTGCCAATCTCGCCTTCCTCTGCTCTTACTATACTTACAATTACTTACCTTCCCAGTTTCGCGCCGAAAACGTAATCCTCTAAGAGCGAACAATATAAAATGACTTAATCCGACTTGCCGGGTGACGCTCGGTGAAGCAACGCGCAGAGTAAGTACAGTGCCATCCCTATATATACAGTCTGCAGACGAAAATCTGCATGGACAATGCCTAGTAACTCCAGGGCCTCTACATTCTGTCGGCGATCGATACGAACTTATCCGTTTTTACGACCGGATTACCGACCAAAAAACGCTCGGGGAATTCGCGTCGAAAGTGAAAACTACTACCGGGCGAGTTGCCGGCGCGCAACGCAGAGGATCGCAGAGCGAGTATATATACAGCGCGAACGAATCACTCGGCCGTGTCGTAGCTCGGCCAGTCACCGCTGCACGCGCGGCTCCCGTGAGATCGCGATTTCATGAAAATCAATGGGCAACAGCACTACAGGCCCCGTCGTCGTGACGTCGGGAAATTCGTCGCCCCGAGGAAAGTCGAGCGACCGATCAATCACCGCACGACGGAATGCGAAATCTCTTTGCGAAAGCAAGCGTCGGCTCGCGTTGTTGTTCTATACTCTCTCTTTGTCGCATGCTTGTACACGTATACCTATTATATTATACGCGCCGTGAGTCCGTGAGGGCCAACTTTTCTCGTCGCGCATTGTTATATACGCCGGGTGCAGAGTAAGTGCCGCGCGGGATCGGAGTTTATGCATAAAAATTTTATTGCCGCAGTTTGCCCAGGGTTTAATGATTTGAGGACATTAATAAAATTACATTTTAAAGTTTACGCGGCGTACGCTGGCTAGTGTCGTTAGCGACTTTTGCAAATAAAATTTTATAATGTTTAATCTATAATAAAAACTTGAGACTATAGAGCCTAACTTTAATCTCTTCAATATTTGTACGAAATTGATTCTTTGAATGCGAAACATTTCCATGCCATATTTAACGTTATTTTAAACTATCTCCGTCTATTACTCGTGTAGATTTAAAAGTGAATTTGAATTTAATAGAGCAGTACGGTTAATGTACTATCCATTTTTGTCCATCTCACTAATATACCAGATTTGTTCTAGTGTAGAAAGTATACACACGAACTAAACCATTTTTTCGCATCGCAAATAACGTTTTAGATTAAATCTCTTTCCTTTTTTAAGGAGAGAAATTCTACATCTGGCATAAAGAAAGCGATATTTTACCATACTCATATGTATACATATATGTATTACACGATGCAAACTTTATTTATATTTAAAATAGCATATTTTCAAATGAGAAAGAACAGCTTTCCGTTATTACTTATTAGCGCTGTCGTTGAAAGGCCAGCCCTTTAAATCGTAAAAAAGTCATAAGAATAAAGATAGGGATAAAAAAGGGGAAATAAGTTAAAAGAAGAATGATAGGAGAGTAATGCACCTTTCGCAGAGAGACTAGATATAAAAGTGTCGACGCGCTCTTGCTCTCTCTCTCTCTCTCTCTCTCTCTCTCTCTCTCTCTCTCTCTCTCTCTCTCTCTCTCTCTCTCTCTCTCTCTTTCCCTCTCTGGGTAGCAGCGAATCGGCCACTTTTACGAGAGTTTTATTAGCCCGAGCGGCGAACGCCTCGATATGAAGCTGAAAAGAGAGGCAAGACGGTATTTATTGAATTTCAGCTTGGATTTTCTTTCCCTGTGCTCTCGGCAAAACTCGGGCGATGGCTTCTTGCGACCCGCGAAGCGATAAACTAATTAATCTGCAATTACATCATCGCGCAAATCCGTACTGCTGAAACGATCGAGAACTCGAGAAAAGTACTAAATAATTAGAAAAGTCGGAGAAACGGTACTCAATCCCGGCGCAAAAACGATGACTCAATCTAGTCTACGAAATAAATCTGTGCGTACGTGTTTTGCATAATGGATAATTGGTTCATTTACAGTTTTCGTAATATTTTAATAGTCCCTTTATGTAAGATGACGTTTTTGGATCTCCGAAAATCGTTAATAAAATTAATGTGAAAGCCGATGATTATATTGAAAATTATAATCCTTCAAAAAATTATAACAATTTTTTCCACAATATATCAGGTAGCAAAATATTCTTTCCTTAATAAACTCACTACTTAATTTAGGTGTATTCATTCTTTAGTTACTGTGTACCTTTTTACAAGAAAATTGTACTTGGGTATTATATTAACTGATATATGACGTGGCAATTAAATAAAGACTGATTATAGTATGTATTATCATTTTACAATCTAAAAATGTTTTTTACTGTCCAGCTTAAAAAAATTCAGATATCTTGTGGTTGCTAGGCATAATGAAAGCGAAACGGACGATGCACTCAGTTGAGTTAGAAAGAAAGGAAACACTATTGAATTTTTGAGTCAGCTACTGTCACAAAAAGTGCAAGATAATACGTTGGTTAACAAGACAGTTTTCTCTTTGAATGTCCTTTTTCTGCTTCCGCGTCTGAGACATTGTATTCGCTTTCAGTAACACAAGTGAATATCATTTCAAGTTAAACAAATATTTGAAATTTATATTACGTCTTTAACATTGTTTTAAATGATTAAAAGTTTCGAAGTTTTTTGTATTTAAATCAACTCTATCATTTATGGACATTCTTTACTAACAAAAAGTAGCTTGAGAGAGAAAATACTTAAAATAAAATAAATTAAATTATCAATAAACGCAAGAGGCTCTTGTCTCATTTTCTCTATTAAAAAATGTAGCGTTCTAATTAGTTCTTATGAAGACAATTACAATTTTCATAAAATAAAAACCAATAAACATCTTCAACGAAATAACAATTAATATTTTATGTTTTATATCAATAAGATTAACATGTCATTAAAATGGATATTACTTGTCATATAATTGATGGCTATTTATTTGTTCTTTTGTTACTACATAATGCAAAGCTTACTTTCTAGTTTTATTCCAAGACACCTGTAAAGGAATGTTAGGGCCTATTACAGATTCTTACATCGAATTCCCGATTACTTACATTTTTTTCAAAATTATCCAGTCATTATTCGTTGTTCATAACCAGTTAAAGAACAGTGGCTAACAAAAAAAAAAATAGAGAGAAACAAATTGAAAATAATTATTTTCCATTTAATTATAAGGTATTCTTATCATTACGAATTAAAATCTGTTGTATAACAACCTTTCATGTCTTTGATTATTGATTTCAGTTTACGTTGTAGACATTTATTAGTAATTATCGTACTTTAAGAATTATACTAAAAAGGTTTCGTATAATTGAATTGCGATTAAAGTTGAAATATTTTAGACCATTTTTAAGCTACTTTTTACGAAGTTGCTAGTAAAGAAGATGATTATTTTGAGAAAGTATGAAGTTTTCAAGTAAGTTTTTTGCTCTTTGTACGATAATTATAGACAAACTCATGACTTCAATAAACTATCCATTCTACGATTGCATCCGGTATCTTTTACTGCCCTGTTTCATCTAATTTTATAGGCTTTGGGATGATTGTAGCAATGCCTACACGATCTGTTGTATACCTTCCAATGTATTCACAATTAGTTTGACGTAACCCTTGATTATCTAATAAACTGAAATACATTCAGAATACAATACGGCAATCACTTGTTTCAAATAATTACAATCAATTTCCATAATAAGTTTGTATTTATCGTGTAGTCAATAAAAACAAACACTCTTATGCTTTCAATTATCTAGGGGCGATAATTTATATCTCAACAGTTTTTGCGTATAATTAATATAGTTATTTACTTAAAGAAAGTAACAAGACGTGAGAGTAGCCCTGTCATAACTTTTCGAGTAAAATTAAAAACATATGTATATATTATTCATACTATATTTGATTATTATTAATATATTTTCATAAAAATTTCTTCAAAGATAAATGAACTAAAAATACTTTTTATGCAATATAAAAATAAAAATAAACGATCTTTCTAAAACAAGACAAAACGCATGACTTTATCCCTATAATGCTTTAATGTTACCCTCACCAGAAACAATTAATTATGAAAATTATATCGATTTTTCCAAAAATAGTCTTTCTCGCTTTAAATGGACCGGTAAAGTACTTATGGATTAAATTTACCATACTAATTTTTGTTTCTTGGACTAGACATTGTGTTACTCTCTAAAGTTGAATTAGTGAAAAAACCACTAAAGATTAGTTAAAATTGCTCCACCGAAACATTAGTGAAT
>JAYJLV010002735.1:0-10420 GCA_036873485.1 Torymus texanus | reverse complement strand
CAAAATCTAACATATAAAACTAAAAATAAAAAATATTTTCTAAAGTTTCGTTGCACTCCAACGATGCAAACTTCAAATCCATAATTTTTTAAGCATTAGCACACAACGACCTTTCTCTCTCTCTCTCTCTCTGTGTTTCTTTCTCTTTTCTATTTAATATGCATCATGCGTTCGCTAGCACCTCCGTACCGCCTGTTCATGTAACGGACCCTTCGTCACAACGCTGCCCCCCACTTTACTTCTCTCAGCTGATCGACGGTCGCGCGAGTATATGACTACGTCACAAAGCGAGCGCGAAAGCGGGTTGCTGCACTCTCTCTAAACGCGTTCCTTTGTGTGCGAGAGCACTACACGCGTTTCCTTATCTTTGTTTCCCTCTCTCTCTCTCTCCTGTTTGGCGTCTTGTGGTTTTGTTCTTTTCGCGTAGCCTTGGCGATCGAGGGACTGACTCATCCAATACATGTATGTGTGCGTGTCAAGTATATACTTGGCCGTGCCAGAAGATTTAAGGATGCGCGTTTTTGTCGAGAGGCTTTGGCGTGTTAGGAGGTGAAAGGATGTGGAAATGTGGGAGGGAAAAAAGTTAATTGAATGTAGAGCTAAAGGACAGGTGTCTTTCATGGGCTTGACGTTGAAATTGTTCAGGGATTTGCTTTATTTGTTGTAGTTTAAACTTGAGAGTCTTGAAAGATAGTGGAAAGAAAAAAGGCAGTACTCGTTGTTCGATTGAAACTCAAATTGATAAATTAATTAGGCCAAGCCATTGTTATGATACTGTATGTGCAAATTTAATATACAAAAGCATGTTGAAATATTTTCATATCTGCGTACTTTTACTATCAAATTGAATATTGTAAACTTGTTCCAATTTGTTATAAAAATAAATTAAAGTTAATCTTTAATGTTTCATTTTGTTAAAAGCATGTAAAGATAAATTTAAAACATCGTCGTAGCCTGAAAACCTTAAAAATAAAGAGTTCTGTAAAGAAATGCTTTAAAGTTGTAAAAATACCACACTGTTGCCAAGTAAATGATCGATTGCTCCGCTTCAAGTTTACCTGCATTTTACCAGAAAAGTAACCATTTTATAATTCAGGGAAAGGTTTTTCTTGCCAATTGAATCTTTTGTGACACTATTTACCACCATTATCAATCTAAATTTGCATTCGCCTACTTATTCATGATAATACTGATATTAACAAGTTTGAATTCTCATTTCAAATGTATTCACGCACAATTTTCCATCTCTTCCATTTCGTATCAGTTTCAACTTTAATTATCCGACAACAGCATATTATTACGAAATTCAATACCATCTCTAGCGTAAACGTTCCATGAATGAAGCTCGACCTCGGTTGTCTAAGGGACAGGTACAGCTTGTGCGTCTTGCGTGTATATGCCTTTCAAAATTACTCTTTTTCTCATCTTCTTAACTTCCACTCACCATTCATTTACCACTCTCTAGAGTGTATTACCTGTTTTCCTCTCTTGGCGTTGGCGTGTGTCGAGGCTCATAACACCCGCGCGACATTCGATGCACGAGAATGAATTTGCATTTAAAGAGATCGACGCAGAATTCCATTACACGAACCGTAAATTTTCGTTTACAATGGCAACACGCAACGTTTTTCTCCTTTCGTCGTGGGAGTTATGAGATGCTGGTTTAGAGTTTGTTTAATGAAGGGTAGTTCTGGAGTTAAAAAGGTAAAAGCGTGTATTGTATTCGTAAAAAATCGAATCGACATCAGTTAGAAAATGCAAGGCATTGAGAGAGTATCACGTATTTGTTTCTTCAGTAAATGAATGAATGAATGACATTTATATAACGTTGTATTCGATATCCAAGAAAATTGCAGTAGCTTGATACTTGTACTGACTTGACAACATTGTCCCATTCTGCATAAATCACTTATTCTTTCTCAAGTTATTTCAGTTGTTACCTAAAGCCATTAACCAGTAGCTCTGGTATTTCCTCTATGATTTGCTACTAAAAGTAACACCACATTTGATCCACTAATCAGAGCAACGAGGCGGTCAATCGCACAAACCTCTAAAACTCTGTAGCTCACTGCAAAATCCGTTGACTCACGCATCCTCGAACGTATTAAAAAACAAAATATGTATCGCAGCGTTCAATTACGATATATCGAGGTTTCGACCGAAAAAGGCTACTCTCTCGCGACCCCTGGGCAGTAGGTCGCACAGACCTTGGCTGAGTTCGACATGGCGCCCGCTGCATATGACGTATGCACGTGCACGCACGTGTATTCCTGTTGGCAGGTTCCCTTTTTCGGCAATGCCTTGGGTGTAGGGCGGTAACTGGAAAGCAGTCGACAGTATCGATTTTTTTTTTCTTTTACTTTTTTTCTCTTTATTTACTGGACTTGTAATTGCGGGTTATAAAGATTAGATTTGAAGTAGAGTTAATTGGGTTGAAGTGATTGTAGGTATGAGTCTTATATGTACTTAGCCAATGTGAGATGCTAAAGTTTAAGGTGAATAAAAATTTATTTCTAATAGAAAGATTATTTACTGAAAAATGAAAACATTGATATACTGACCATTATTTAATCATTGTTTAACTAATTATTTCTTATACTACATCTTAAACACTTTATCAATGAGTTAACTGTACTCTATTAGAATCAAAACAGTTCGCAATATCAATTGCTTATCCCTTTAATGGACAATAAATTGAACTTTTGTAATTGGTTCAAGAGTGTTAATTGTCCATTACGGTTACGTAAACCCATAATACCCTACGAATTAATGATGAACTTACGGCTTTGTGTGTTATTTGAATGTCATAAAAAAATGTACTAAAACGTTAAGAATCTATAATACTTGGCCCATTAAAACTTTATTACTATGATTCTCTCAGTGCTATTCACTTTCTCGAAAGTTACACAGTTATTTGTGTGTTTGAAACTTATGTTATCTCTAATCGAGCTACAAAATTATTTCTGGCTTTAACCCGTTTTACTGTGCAGCAAAGCTCTGTTTTCGTGTAAAGGAACTATTTAGTTTTACCAATTTCTTTTTCATTCTTTCATGCAGGAAAACCATTAGATAGCCGAAATAAATTATCAAAATAAGCAAAATTGCGTCGCATTCCAAAGTAAAGTACGACACATTTAATAGCCTGTAAACTAGAGTGTTAGTCATCAAAAAGAATAACAAAGTAGTCATTATAATGATATTTTAAACCGACACTACTGTTGACTCATTCTTATTTAGTCAATAGATATACATATGCAAACGATCAATTGACAATGACATCGGTATAATTAATCATATTCTGCAGTTATTTACATTTAGGCAATGCATTATGTAAGCACTGATATCCGAAACTAAATCATGAATATACTATCTACATCAAGAACGTATATATTTATCAATAAGAAAAAATCAACAATTTTTAAAGCTTAAATTTGGTGAATTTCTATGTGATCAAAGAAACACCTCTAAACGTGATCAGCAGTTTCATTTACGACCTGACCTAGGGTAACATTGGCTTTGGGATCGCGAACAGCTGACACTCGTAATCTGAAGTGCTGAGTTGCAATAATCGCTTTAATACGATGCTATTTTTATATCTTATCGGTTGTACAGGTAGCACTATTTAGTATTAATTTTCTTGAGTATTCTAATCTCATATTAATCTGTAGGCTTGTTGGAAAATTTTTATTTTTGATGTTACTAAATAAAATTTTGTACATACCGATATACTGTTAATTCAATGAGATTTTGCAATGATTTTAATATATACGTTATATTTATTATTCAATGCCGACTTAATTTTAAATTTTACTATGATAGTAGTTTTTCCGTCTTACTGTTATTTTATTATCCATAAGTTTTACAACTTCATAACCAATTTTAATTTGAACTATAACAGTCATAGACACACATCTATGGGGGCAAGCCTGGGTTAAAGTCTAAAAAAATAGAGGTGCTAAAATGTGGTTTTTTATGTATATTTTTGAGATATAAAGTTGTTTTTTATATAGATTTTAGAAAATAATCATATCTAACTAATTATACTAATTTCTATTTTTTTAGACTTTAACCCAGACTTGCCCCCTTAAATTTGTGTATATATTGTTTTATATTTTAATCAGATGGATGAATAAATAAAAACTCTTGTCTACTATTTTATATTTAAACTTGATTTAAATCCAACTGCAACACGCATTTTTTGCTTTTTTTTTTTTACTTCGTATAATAAAATCTTTTGTCTTTTTGATGCAATAAATTATTGCGTCCTCGTTCATTTTGTACAGTTTCCTTCGCAAACACATACACCGAAAGAATATATACAAAGATAGCGTCGTGATAAATTAAACTATTCATCCCTTACGCAAAGAACAAAAAACAAGAACAACACGCATTCCTACTTTTCCACCCAAACATCCACATCGACACCGGAAACCCATCTTCTAGTTCGTCGAAAAAAAGAAAAAAAGCCAGACTCCCAAGACCGCACGAAAACTCCTTCATTTCCCCATTCCTTCCTCTCTCTCTCTCTCTCTCTCTCACACTCCTCTTCACCTCGATCCCGTCTCTCTTCCACCCGCGCGTCCATTAATTTCCTCTCACCCGCTCGCGAGCGCAACGCGCCAGCAGCACTAGCAGCACTAGCACCACCACCACCACCTTTTTCCCTGCTCGCCCGTTGGATCGATTTCGCGTCTGGCAACAGAGCGAGGGAGAGAGAGGAGGGTCGTGTGCACGAAGTATGCGCGCTCTCTCTCTCATCTCGACGCAAGGGTGGCGCACGGCGAACTCGTTTCCCGAGCCCGAATCGATATCCCGGTGCGAGCGCTGGGCACGCGAGAGACGAGAGAGAGAAAGCCCAGAGGATTTTTCAGGCAGAGAGAGAGAGGAAAAGGGTGAGAGGAGTGGGTAGGTTCTGGGATTTTGTAAGGTTTTTTTTTTAAGGGAATAGTTGAGATTGTGATTACTCGATGGACAAGGTGTAGTTTTAGTTGCGTTAGGTGTAGGTGTAGATGATGGATAGTTTAGCCATAGTTTTGAAGGGAAATGATGGCTGCTGAAGCTGTGATGCCAAGGTGGTTTTAAATTGACTAAAAAATGGTTTCGAAGTAATTTCAAAGTAGAGTATGGTCATGGCTCGATATGTGGTTGGAATAACTATCTATTTAAATCGTTATCAAGTTATATTATATTAGTATTAAAATTTTTTAAATTAATAAAAATGTATAGAAGTTTGATTTATTATTTTCTGGATTCGCATGGAATCCAGAACCTCTAGGTACAGCGGAAAAAGGATTGTTCATGATTATCTTGAAGGAGATAATTCCATATACTTATTTGAAATAAAGTATTTCATGGCGATTTATTTTCTCCAAAGATTTATTAATTTATACTACATTGGGATATTGTTATATAGATCCCTTCAGCAAGATTATACACTAAATTTTTAATTCGCTAATGTACCAGGACAGAGTAACAATATCGTCAACTTATCTCGACAAATTTATACCAATATTATCAAAATCGTTACACCATCAAAAATATACTCATAAAACCTTAAATACCACACAAGAAATCCTTATATTTTCCATCCCATAAGCATATACCCTCGTTACATTTTTCCTCGACCAACGAAAGCTTGCACACGAGAAGAGGGCGCGGCGACGTCCCGACGCGGCTGGCCGATCAGCTGATGATGCTGCTGCTATACGTGCACTACCGCAACATAGAACCTCGCGACCCTTCTTTCTCTCCCCCTCTCTTTTTCTCTCTCTCTCTCTCTCTTTCTATCTCTCTCTCTCTCTGACCCTTCGACGTGTGATGCAGGGGTTGCCGACCGCGCGTATACGTCTCGCTGTTTATTTTCGCGCGCCTCGCGCGCTCGTTATTTTTCTCGCGTGTGTGCTTGCTTCTCTCTCTTTCTCTTTCTCCCCGTCCCTTTTGGCGTGGATCTTATCGCGCGTTGGGTTTTTTTTTGTTCCCGAGGTATTGTTGGGGTGTAATGAATTTTGCCGAGGTTTCGTGACCTGTGAGGGAGAGAGAGGGGGGGGGGGACAAGAGAGAAAGAGAGGAATTTTTAATTATGCACAGAAATGTTGGAGGTATTTTATTTTACATTGTTATGAGACTTGAATTTTTTCTTAATTGCAAAAAAAAAATGAATAATAGGAAAAAACTAGCCGGGTTGTTTAATGAATGAGAATTCAGTTTCTAGGAAGCATAGTAGCTCTTTAATTCCAGATTGTCTAGTTCGAGGTAATTATTAGTTGTCAATATAAAAAACAGGTTTAATTAAATTTACATATAATAACAGTTCAAGACTTTTAATTACACACTGAATGTAAATTCAAATAGATTGTTTGAATAGACCATTACAAAAGTATTAAAATTACCAGACACTTCAACAGTAACACAATTTGAAATATCCTACGTCATTAGTGCGGATGTAAGTGCATTCACCTATTTTCTGAAACGTGGAAAAAAAGCTTCGAAAGTCGTAAAAGATATACAACAGTGAGACGACTGTTCGTGTCGCGATCCATTGTGTCCGCCTTCCAAACACGCAAGCGAGCGGCGAAAAATGTTAGGCACGATGTCATCCGCTGACGTCGGTTATTGGTCGTTGACGATTTCGCACACGGGCGTCCGATGTACGAAGTCAATGCACTCTCTCTCTCTCTCTCTCTCTCTCTTTCTCTCTCTTTCTCTCTCTTTCTCTCTCTGGATATTCACCTTTCTTATTTGTCTTCGACGCGCGAGATTGGAAACGTCAGTCGGAATGACACTGCCGGAGTTCGAAATTGAGTTTTCGAGCGAAATGGCGGAAATTGTTATGAAGAGAGTAAGAGACGTGGAGAGCAGGCAAACAATGTCTTTGTTGCTAGCGAATTGTTGAATATATAGTACGCGAATGTGATATTGATGAGTCAATGAGCATTTATATTTTTAAATTTACGTTGAATCATGTTTTCTATTGCTGCGCAGTTGAATGAGTTTGTTTCTGGTACAGTATTTTTTTTTTAGTTTACTGAAAATGTACAAAAATATAATTGATATTTTACAAAAATTAATTATACTTTATTTAATATACCTTGATAATACTAGTAAGTTGGATGGTTGTTGATTAAGACCTTGTCTATGCAATCGTAAGATGGCGTTACAAGTACGAACGTAGAATTTTAATAAGGAAGCTTATTATTTTTGTGAAACAAGCAACTTTAGAAATCTATACTTTACAAATAATGACTTCCTCACATGCAACCGTATAAATTACAAGAATAATACATATATAGCTTTTTAAAAACAATAAATTCAACTACGGTTTGATAACTTCTAACAAATCTCCATTTACGGATAATTGAAGGGTAACTATTATATTGTTTTTGGCGCGAGCTTCTCAAATTTCAAATTCATTTGTTCTTTGTTTAGATATCATACAGGTGTTAGCTGAATATTTTGCCAATTTAATTAAAATTATTACCAAGATATCTATTTCGTTCATGTCTCATAAAGTAACTTCTGCAATTACTGCTTGGTTTTGAGATATTTTTGTAGCTGGTATAAAGTACACGTTTAATGTTCCATTTGACTGTTTACATTAATAATAATTAAACAGAGATGAGGTGTGACTAACTTTCTCCGGAAATCAAATAAAAAAAATATTATCGCTTGTAGCATAAATGTATGATCAGTTCTCTAATTCTAATGAAATCACCTTCTATTTCTATACACACTGCTCCACTATTATATGAACCGTTTCTCAAAATTACGAGCCTACCATAACGAGGTCATCCCACGAAATCTTCATCTCCGCGAAAGACACGTACGTTTGCGCACACGCACACACACACACCATGTATCTCTCGACACGTGCGCTAAATCAAATGACAGTGACGCGTTTATTAGATCGATCAAGACTCGCTACCCCGGCCAGATATAAATTCACCCCCAATTACACTTAAAATTCGGGATGATTAACGACGCGTGTAGGAAGTGTGTGAGTCACATTCTCTTACACGCGCCGTAGCCAAGAGATCACGAGGAGTCGGTGAATCGTTACGTAACGACCGTCGCTTCTACTGCTACTACTGCTGTTACGTTCTAGCTAATCAGCTGCGCGGGAATATTCGGATCCGCATGCGATCTTATACGCTGATTGGGATAATGAGTTTGACTTACGTGGGTGGATGAAGTGGTGAACGCGTTAGGTTAGATTCTAGATTCGAAGGATTGTGAAAAATGGATGGTCTAATAGGGATGGAAGAAGAGGCTCGAATAGAATTATTGATGGTACTTTTCATAATAGTTATATAGGACGTTTTGAGGTTAATTTTTAACTAAGATAGTGTTTTTGTGGATGAGTCTACATGTGTTATCATTTGGGTAGATGCTCTTTGCAAACAACATAATAGAAAATATATACAAAACTAATTTGTAGAAAATATTACTTTATAAAAAGAGTTAATCTGAATTTTATTTGTGAAAATATTTTCTACGTTCACGTTCCTGTTTTACTATTTTTTTTTTTCAAGTCATTTGATCATTTTTTATAGGTTAGTAACGTATGGTTTTTATAGGGACGCCTAAAACATTGACGTGTTTACATATATATATATATATAGCATTGTATAAGTTCCACATGATGGAGAATTCGTAAAAGTCAAGTTTGTAAACAACAGATTCGGGTAGAAACTGGCAGAGTTACAGAAACCACAAAAATGCACCAGAAATGATAGAAAATAACCTCTCATTCGCTTTTTAATCTTTCGATGTAAAGTTTATTAGTCTAAATATATTTTATACATTAATTAAAAAATGATTTTTAATATTACAATAATCAACAGAATATTTAACTTTATATTGGATGTGTAACAAACACAGTTACCGATGTAAAAACATTACATTTTAAAACATATTTGGACAGTGAAATTAGCATCCTGCACATTACAGTCTAGCAAGTCAACCAAAAACGATTAAAACCCAAAAAAGTAACGTCGTCTCATCGCAAAGTCATTTTATCTCGCAGGGTAGACTGACGTGTCCCGCGCTCGAAATAATATCCGAGTTCTATTTGGGGGCTTACTTTTAATTGGTCGAAATTTAGACTTAACCCGAGCAGAGGCTTGAGCTTGTGGTCCCCTACTCTTTGTTCGGAGAAGAAGCTGCGGCATCGGGAAACCCGAGGTTGTAAAAGAGCGGTTGCACATAGGCCACCCGCGAGAGTAAAGCTGAAATCGGTTCTAATTTTAAAGCGAAAAGGGTGCTTACTGTAATTTTTTTTTCTTGATTTTGGTGCTAAGCAATTTTTTTTGTAATTCCAAAATGTATAGTTTGCTACGGTTTTGCAAATCTTTCAAAGCTACGTTGAAAATATTGATTCATGGAATTCTTTAAACATGAATTTTATGACATTCATTTGATAATATTATAAGAAGCTGCTGTATTTTAATAAATTTTTATCTTTTTATCGTGTTTTAATATTTAATTGCTGAAATTTTTCTTTGTGCGTGGGTTTTACTTTGGCAACGAAATCAATCAATGTTAATAATCTCGTAAAATGTCATGTAAATTTATATATTTTTTTACTTCCGACTTTCATAAAAGCTTCAGTGATGGAGAATTCAAAAATATTGTATCGATTAGCCGGAAATAATAACCATATAAATAAACAACGCGTCATCAAACTAAACTTTTTCGTTAATCTATAAACAAACTCTCATCTACAGTTCTGACTCACATTCGATTTTTTTTTAAACAAATTCTTTCACACGTCATGAAAAATTTGTAGGCGTCAAGTTACACAATTTTTGTTAAATTCATAAAATTTTTACTTTTGGAACTCAGTGACAAATAAGTATTTTCTAAGATTAGATTTTTTTTCTACTTAGAAAACTAACTACTTAGTTTAAGTAAAAAAAATTTACGAGTTTTCTACAGTAAAAAAAAATTACATTGTTCTAAATTTTCTATAGGATTCTTCAGAATAATATTACATTCTTTTGTTATAAAAATAGTCTCTAGATTAATAGATTTTTTTCTCACAATATAATATAATTTTTAAATCTTTGAATTAAATTATAAAAAAAATGTTTTATGCAGAAACTTATTTTCCAATGTATTTAAACATTTTCAATAATATTGCAAACCAAAAATACAATGTTTCCCAAATAATTATTGTAAAACACTTTAACTTCAAACGCGTTTCCAAAAATCATCAAATTTCTCACCGACTCTTCTGTTACCACCTTTTTTACCCACGCGTTATCACCAGCAAACCGCAAAGAACAACACTCTGACCACCCCTGCGTCCCTCCTCAAACAAACAAATGCGTACCGCGAAAGAAACTGAGAAAGAGCGAAAGAGAGAGAGAGAGAGAGAGAGAGAGAGAGAGAGAGAGAGAGAGAGAGAGAGAGAGAGAGAGAG
>JAYJLV010002724.1:0-10420 GCA_036873485.1 Torymus texanus | reverse complement strand
AAGGTTAATCAGCTAATGGGAGATTGTTTAGCCATGATGGGATGTGAAAGAGAGGAATTCTGAAGAGTACGTTTCTCGGTGGGTTGTTCTTTCGGTTCTTTCAAAGCCGCGTGCCTGACGTTTGTCGCAGCGTGAAGGAGAAGAGAAAGAGAAAACGTCGTCGTCGTGTCTCACGTGTGTAGTATGTATGCGTATGTATACGGGGTGTGTCACTCTTTCCTCGACATGTCGCGGTTTCTCTCGGTCGTAATTTAATGCTTTGAGGCGATTGGAACATTCTTTTTTTTCACGAGGTATGAAGCCCGAATTTATGGATCGAGATGCGGATTTAAGTGAGATTCGGTGATGCGCATGGATAACGGTGTATTATGTACGGAGGTGGAGGTATCTATATCGGTGGGTGATAGAGATGTCAGCTTTGCCGAACCGAAAATTTATTGCGTCGCCGCGCGGATGCTAATAGCATTACGCGATTATGAAATTATTCTACGCGAGGTGTTGATCAACGCGGATTATTAAGTATTACGTGGAATTTTCAACGTTGTTATTTTGATTTTCATAAATTATATATACCAACGATGAAAGTTTGTAATTTTTTTTCCCTTTTTTGTTTCGTACAGGCAAAGAATCTATAACAATTATTATTCATGAATTAATCAGAATCAGTATAAAAGCTATATGTAATCGAATAGCCGATGTTCATTTGCACTTTACAGCTACAAAGATTCAATTAACCGCAATTTTTTAATCAACTTCGCTGCCACTATACAGCGTCGAAATGAAATTCTCAATTAAAGGTATAAAGACTTTTCTCTTCGAAACAATGTAAAAATTGATACAATTGCGTGAAAAAAGGGAGGTAATCAGCGACAAGAGTAGCAGCAGAAGCACTTCTCCTACCGTGTTCCTCGCGTACAAAAGAATTCATTTTTTAGGATATACCTCGGGCTATAACGGCTAACAATGGGAGGACAATCGTACTATTCGTTCCTCGTCGACGACTGGAAAACAAAAAGAAAGAAAGAAAAAGGAGAGGAATCTCATTATGTAAATTGACAACAAAGGAAATAACCGGCCGTCATATAACGAGATAAGTTCGAGACTAGGCAAAGGCCATTATAAAAAGGGATGAAAACGAAGTTAAAGCCGAACGGCGATGAGCTAGAGGTAAAGGAGGAGGAGGGAGAGAGCGAGAAGGAGCAGATAAGGAAGGGGGGGGGGGAGAAGGGAACTTTGAGAGACTGGTCGCGCGCGCGTTCGCTTGGTTTTTTCGTGCTGGCTCCTTCTCTCTCTCTCTCTCTCTCTTTCTCTCTCTCTCTCTCCCTCTCTCTCTCTCTCTCTCTCTCTCTCTCTCCCTCGCTCTCTTCTTCGACGCTTTTGTTTCTCTTTTTGCACTTCCGCCTCGCGGCATAATAAGGCGAGCGTGATTGACCAATTACTACCAAGTCGTGCGCTATTAATAAGCTGAGTGCGCCCCGGTAATTAGCCTGCGGGGGAGTTTTCCATCTATCCTTTTACCTCCTCTCTCTCTCTCTCTCTCTCTTTACTTCTTATATGTTCTATATACACGACGAGGAGTAGAAAAAAAATGGAATTGGAATTTTTTCGTTAGATCGGTCATCTCTCTTTAATTCTCTAATCTCCAGCGAGCGATCGATGTGTTTGTTTTTCTAATTATGCGCTGTTGAAAGGTTGGGAATTGAGTTGTCAGCGTGCGCAATATGCATACAACGTGGGGCCCCGTTTCGGATATCTGTTATTCGTATTTACATAATAGATTCAGCTGGGCGGATTCAATTAAAAGTGCATAGCGACCCACTCGCTCTATTCGTAGAGTCTGCGATCGCGATGTGATAATTACAACCTGTCGGTGCGGTGCATATGGGCGAGAGTGAATTTTGCGATGGGACGAGAGAGAGAGAAAGAGAGAAAGAGAAAAATTTTCGGACGTGTGTTTATTCTCGCGTGATGGAATTTTGACGATCTCTGGGCTGTGAGTTCGCGAATGAATTTAAAATATATACTATGCTGCCGGAGCTGCAGTGCATTTATTATTCGCATAGCTGTTCGGGTCTAACTGTTGACCTACACCTGAGGCAGGTGGAGTTCTTTTATTCAGAAGTCAAGAGTCCAATTATCCAGTTGAATAGTTTTAAATATTTTTACCGGTCGGACTAAAAATACACGATATTCTGTCGCTGTCAGTTCGCCGATGGATTAAATGTAAGGGGTATATTGCAGCTTGAGATATTTTTGAAACTTCAAATCTACAATTACATTCGTCTTGAAATTCAAATCACTCTGTTTTATGTAGTATATTTTTTGTTTAATAATAGCTTATATTGAAGGTAAAGAAAGCACTGTTCAATTTTTAACTCCTGGACTTAAATATATTTCCTATCAGTTTAAAAAAAATATTTTTATAAAACTCACCACATACTTATCAAGTAGATGCTCAGCAATAAAATTAGCTTACCTGAAACAAAAATAAACGAAAAAATTATTATTTAAGTAAAAAATTTTTAATATTAAATTGTAATAAATAATTTTTATAATAATCTTTTTCAATTTTCGTAAATGTAATTCAGTCTATTACTAGTGTCAGACTGTAGCTCATTTCGACGATATTCAGTCATGAGAAATAAAACTTAAAATGTTTTTAAATACGAAGTTTTCTCATTTTAGTTATTTTCATTTCCGTGATATTAGCCACAATATCATTCTAAAAGTCCATCTATTATATCTCTAAATACTAAATAAAAACCATATCTTAGCTACATGAATAAATTTAATAGTTTTCCTAATTGTCCATTCCGCATAGACCGATTTCTATAGCACATCAATAACTATATGTATTTACAGACCCATTTAAAATATCTAAAACACACAGAAACCGCGAGATTTCAGTCATTAAAGTAACTTTTCAACCGACTCTTCTTATAACTTCTCCAATCAAAAGTAACTCGCTGTATACAGCCAATAGAAAACTTGCTGTCGCGCCGTATTGTCGGGTCTCATTATCGTCGCGGTGTGTTGCCGTTGAGTCCAAGGTACGATAAGCACGATCGCCGCGCACGGCGTCGGCGGGCGTCGGGATCTGCCGCGCGACAACACAAAGAGCCGACGACGTCGAGCGCGCGCCGGCGCCCAGATCCCGTAAAGTTGGAGTTTCAGGAGCTAAGTCGTCGTCGTCGTCGTCGTCGGATTTTACGATGCTATCGCGTCCACGCGCCTGCGCGCTTAATGGCTCGGAGGACGTAATATCAAAGTGATACGATTATGCTTATCGAGATTATCGCGTACGAAGGTGCTCACTCTCTCGCGTGGATAAGTTTCGAAAGTGTTAATTTAGAAACTCAGTTTTCGATAAGAGATCGGTGTGGAGGTTTTTTTAAAGTCGGGATTAGGGTTTGTAGGTGACTTTATGGGAGAGAATTCTTTTCTAAAAGTAGTTCTTTTTTTTAAATGTCGATAAATAGTAGGTCAATATAAATATAGATTTGTTTAGAATAGTTTAATTTAACCTCTTCGTGTACGATTTATTTTAATAAAATTGCAAATTTTAATTTTTTTTAAAGATTTAATAAATAAATTCTACATTTTTGTGAATAAAACTGACTAATATTTGTAGTATTTCACCTGAATAATTTAATACATAAGACATTTTTTAGTTATTATATAAGATATCGTCGCAATAAAAATTGTAATTTTGTCCGCATATGTGAAAAAGTACGGGAAGAGGTTAAAACTGTTGTAAAATATAAAATGGTAGAAGATAATCGTATCGTAATTATAAAAAGTATCGGACGTGAGTAACAGTTAATACACAGATAATATAATGACAGTTTTGTGCAATTTGATAAATCTTCATTTGATAGTATTCTTAATATCAATTTTCGTACAATTATATCGCTAAATTGTCAAATAATTGTCATTTTTTAACATCATATTATTCAATAAATAACCTCCTCTAATTAACGACATCGCAAACGCTACTATCTTTGCAATTAACCTTCGAATTATCGATATAAATTTTCAAGAAACATAATTTCCTCGACATCATCAAAGAAACCATTCAACCGACGTTTCTCACAATTTCACAAAACCATCCCAACTCAGTTCACTACGTTATACTTCTTCGTCCTTCTCACCTTTATACATCACCTCTACCATATTTTTAATAAGATTTCATCATTGATTCTTTTTATCATTGAATCACACGGTATACCCCTGTCGAACTTTAAACAGTTCCAGCCACGCGCCCACCCAAGATCGAATCACGAAAGTTGGAAGAAAATTTGAGGTATTCCCGCACACGACGAGTAAGAGAACGCGAGCGAACTCGATTCAAGTTTCAACTTTGATTCATCGCAAACTAGCGTAACCCAGCGGCACGCGCGTGGTGAATACAATTCTGGCATGGGTCTGCGCGTTCTATATAGCACTCTGCACTGTATATATACCCGCGGCGGCGGCGATTGAAACGTTCGATACAGAGGGGGATGTACTCGGCTGGAAACACACTATACTACCCTTCCTCTTCACTCGGAAGACATATAGAGAGGGAGAGAGAGAGAGAGAGAGAGAGAGTCAGTGGTGGCGGCATTGCACGTGCGCGACGTATGTACCCTCTTTACCCAAGAGAGGGGGAGAGAGAGAGAGAGCGAGGGATCTAGGTTAAGTGGGCTTTCTCTTCAGGCGGGAAAATTCACCGTTTAATTGTACGCCGCTGTGCTTCTACCGCACAAACTCACTAGATTTTACGAAGAGATAAAACATGGATGTCTGGATTCGATTTCACGTTGTCGTGCGTATTGAATTGGGAAGTTGGGGGTAAGGATGTCGTGTCAACATATTTGGCGAATTCATTGAGATGATGCGATGTGTATTAAGGCGGCGAGCGTCTCGAGCTCTTGAGATAATTTAAACAAAATGAGAATTCGCGCGGCAGAATGCGCGAAAGAGGAACAAGGGGAGCGCGGTTGAAGTGACTTTAGGGCTCTTCGAAGGCGAATCAGAAGAAAGAAGAAGAAAGAGCGAAGGAGGAGGAGGAGGAGAAGAAGAAGAAGAAGAAGAGAAGTAGCGCCTCAAGAAGGGAGATGAAGTGCGCTTCGAGGCCGCTGAACTCCCTCTATCTTTATCTCTCCCTCTCTGTTTCTCTTCTTACGTTGCGGCCCATTCACGTGCTGCGGCTGTCGCACAATCTCTCCCTCTCTCTCTCTCTTTCTCTTTGGCTACGAAGGAAGGTGAGTTAAAAAGGTAAGGGACGACGAACGGTAAGTTCGATGCGGAGCTCCGGCTTATCTTAATATTCTCCTTCGCTGATCCCATTCACGAACGAGAAAGAGAGAGAAGAGAGAGAGAGAGAGACTCAGTTGAAGGTTTATATATTTGCTGCCTCGGGAAATCTACGGTACCGGATTGCTGCTGCCGCCGCCGCCGCCAACGTTGCTACGCTCCTTTCCACTCTGACTGTGCCAGCTTGGCTTTGGTTTTGTGCACAAAAAGAAGTTACATCGACGGGAAATCTTTATCGGGTATGTGTAGTTAAAGTTGTAAGTCATTTTCTCGGTTATATTGGAATGGATTTTTCAACGAGATTGCGACGAATATAACTTTTCTCTACTTGGATTAAACGTAAGACGATTGCATTGTAATTCAAAGAATCTCGACCGTATAGGAGGTATTTTATATAAGCAGCTAAAAATATACTTTGAATAGAGGTCGCATTTTGAATATTCCGAATATTCATAGGAAATGGCGTGAGTTCAAGTTTTATACAAATATGAGAATGGAAATAAAGGCCCATACGTATATATTGTTGAGTTTATGGATCATGTGTGTGAATATATATAGTTTCTTAAAACATTATAGTTGACTTGGATACAATGTAAAACAATGTTTACTGTTCAGTACACTTGGCTAACTTTTTGAGGCTAATTGGATATCTAGAGCACTAATTTCATTTGACTATACGTGGAATAACATCCGATAAAGTTTTTCAATCGATCGTTTTAATTGCAATTTATAGGATGTGATATTTAGAAAGTTATTGAATGCGTCCCTGACTCTGCGATTACAATTTGCGTAAATCAAAAGGAGTTACGCTTCCAGTGCGCGCATAAAGTTTCTAATCAATTGTATAGCGATTAGATAGGTATAATCGCTACATAGACACGTATCAAATCGAAAGTTTGTTTATTACGGAAGATGGTCATACATCAATACACCTTTCATTATAACAATAATAAATACATATAGCTATATACATACGATGCTTTAAAAATCTCACGCATATATATCTTTAACAAGTCGGCTGAAATCAAGGATATAAACATTAAATTACAAGCGAGACTTTTAAGAAACTCCGAATCCGCATGATCTCGAGGCAAACTTCGATATTTTTGCGCAACCTTTAAATAACGCGCTCGGGCACACGAGTGTAACAGCAATTGAATCGATACCGATCGGTCGAAAAATCCACTTTTCCCCGGTCATTTTCGCGCGCGCGCGCATGCACAGTGTGAGCCACGGCAAGTGCATGCTGTTCCACCTTTCTCTGGAAAAGAGTCAAGCGAACAACAAACGAATATCGTTACGAGGTCAACAGACATATATACAGAGACACGCATACACACACATACGTGTATGTATGTATATATATACACACACACACACACACACACACACACACACACACACACACACACACACACACACACACACACACACACACATACGAATCGAATGAAAAGGTGCGCGCAGCGCGATCGTTCGATTATCGGAGATCTGGTGGATAACTGGCGTGCACGCGCGTTTCATTTAAAAAGGATACATCGGGCGCACACGCGGCCGCGGATTTACCGTGATTGATTTTTTATCTCGATGCTCAGATTGAATATATATACTTCGGGAAATTCGCCGCACGATTATTGTGCTGCCTTTATGTGGCGCCGGGTGGTGAGTTTTCTCGAGTGCAATGCGCGGGATGTGGGAAACGGGTTTTAAGATATCGATCTCATCAGATAGAGCAGCGTAAGTAAATTTACTAAGTACCTTTTTTCTTTTAAGGTATATGAGTGAGAGAGCCACGCATGGTTCTGTTGAATCGTTGGTATAAATAAATTGCAAAGCTTCTCGTCTCGTTCATCTTCGCAGTTAAAGATTTTAATTAAATCTTAATTATTTTTACGAAAGAACTGTAGCTTAATTGAAGCGAGCGTTTGAGATGCAATGTGATTGTCGAAGGTTTAATTATAGCTGTTGAATTTTCTGATATAAATGTCAGAAATAAATATACGTGTCGGTGTTACATATATTAAATGTTTATGAATCCGACGGAGACGTATTTGAATAAAAAATATATACTAATAAATTAAAGATAGCAATATGAAATCTTTATTGTGCGAAACCAAAATATCAACTGTATCTTCGATTTCAATTGTTACGTGTGGATACACAAACGAATATAAAAAGAACGAAATAAACAAGACGTCAGATTACAATATGACGCCGATTAGCAGAAAGCCGAACGATGGCGGCCGTTGCTGAGTGGTCAGAGTGTCTGATTTGCAAATCGATGAACTCGGTTCAAGTCGGAGTCCCGCCACTTTTTATTAAATTATTTACAAGACCTCACTCGTAATACAATAGAGCTTTTGAAAATTGAATAATGTATCAAAAGTATTATTGAACATTTTGATGTAAAAAGCAATACTCAATACGTCACTCAGAAAATCAATATACATCTTTTATGACACTTTGTTATTAGATAAAAGGATGATACTTGCGAACTAACTAAACTTTAATTTTCTATATAAACTTTACTATTTCTTACATTAAAAATAACTCATCTAAAATTTTGATGTTATAATAAACCGTAAACTTTACATAAGAACGACGATGTTGTTATAAAATACATAAACTTCATCTATATGTATATTTAATAAATTGGTATCAATCATTTCAGTATAGAAAAGTCACGCAGAACAAACAAAAACCACTAATCAATCAGATCGAAGCTATATACATATATATACACGGTGAATAATTTATGCTCTCTCTCTCCTCGCGTCTATCAATTTCGAAATCTATTAAAACCACTCGCGGCCGCCTTCATCCCTCGAGCCGTGTATAATTTTCTACAAACTAAACGTCCCAGGAATCTAACTCAATTAATCGCCGTGCACGCGAACCGTGCAACGGCAATCGCGACGCCATATAGGAAAAAAGATACACACACACACACACACACACGTATACACACTCTTATATAGATCCGTGGGGATCGATATCACGGCAAACCGGATCGGCTATGCATCAGCGGCGCGCGCCGGTTCCCAGTCATTAATAATTTTGACGTTCTTCGCCCAGTTTTTGCATAGCAGCGACCACCAACGGCGCAAAAAAATCTAGAATATCATAATGGCCGGTTATCGAGTGCACATATATACGCGCGATTCGGTAGCCCCGCGTTCATGATTGCTCCTGATTATCCTTAATTATCGGCGGCCTGTGTGCTTATAATGTAGACGATCGGTGATAGTATGTATATGTATATATACGTCGAAGTATAGCAGTGGGGCGCCGTTGCCGCCTCCGGTTTTCCCGTTCCGCCTATATAAACTCTTCAAACGTGCAAGAGAGGGATTTGCTTATCACTTGTGCGCGATCTGCATGTTCGTTTGATTATTTTTCGGGCAAAGGAAAAATTTTAGCTTCGAACTAGAACTCGCGTACGCGCGCGTGGAGAGTAGTAGTAGCAAATTGATTTTGCTTTTGTAATTTCTGTTTCGTCTCTACTCTCTCTCCCTCCCTCTCTCTCTTTCTCTCTTTCTCGTCGTCTCTGCGCAGAGAAATTTAATAAAGTGATTTAATTGCAATATGTGTTATGGAATATGGCGATGAATAAATAGTTTCTAATTAAATGCTGTATGTGAATTCATTTGAACAGGATGAAAATAAAAAACATACGCGTATAAAATGAATGTTTGATGTATGGGAGGTATACTTTCCATTAAGGCGAATATTATTTTTGTAGATTTATATAGTTTTTTTACTTTTATTGCAATAGAAATTTAATTTCATCAATTGCAATAAGAAATGTTAACTATCGGTTGCCGAACTGTTTGTCAATTTTTTAATCAAAAACGTTTTGTATTGATTATATTGAAATATCTTGTTATAAATCCTTTAAAAATATAATTATAGTTTAAATATAGTGTTAATATTCCAGTGCAGCAAAGTTAGTTTATTTTCTACCAGGGTAAAAAGCAAGTAAAAAATGCCCAAAAAATGTAAATCATAGAATTAAAAACGTCAATTCTGTTCTTTATTCTTCGATTATCATATACGTACATAAAACCCATAAAAACAGATATCACATGTACCTCTTAATACGCCCTCGACCTCCTTGTAAAAATCAAAAAAGACCACCGACACCAACCCTGTACGCGCGTACAATCCTCGCTTTTTATCGCGCGACCTCGCAAACCCACCCGCGATAATTTCCCTCGCGCAATATTTCTTCTCGTCGCCACTACCCCTCTTTTCTCGCTCTATCCCTCTTTATCTGCGCTGCAGCTTAAACTTGCGAGAAAAATGCGAAAAGCTCAGCTGATCGCACGCGTGTGCACGCGACTAAGCTCTTGTCGCCTCCTCTTCCTCCCCCCTGGACTTTATCGTCCGGTCTTTGCGTGCATCGGATTAGCCGATATATCCGCGAGAGGGGATGAGACAGAGGCTACTGGATCGATTGGCTTCCGCCTTTTTTACGACGCGCTTTGTGTTGCAACTCGACTATACGCTGCAATCAATTAATTGTGTTTCATTAGGTGCTTACGGCGTGTGTGTGTCTGTGTGTGTGTGTGTGTGTGTGTGTGTGTGTGTGTGTGTGTGTGTGTGTGTGTGTGTATATATATATAGCGTGTGTACAAGGCTTTTCATTAATTAAAACCGAGCGGACGAAGAGAAGAGAAGAGAGCTAGGCTCTCGTGGCGTGGGTATAAACACGCACGCGTTAAGTGGGAACAAGATTAATTAAGTGTCGACTGTCTTTGATATAGCACTATTGCTGCGTGGGGACAACTTTCTAAATTCAAAATTTACCCGGCGCTTGCTGTGATTTTTATCTTTTTTTTTGCGCGGTTTTGTTGTCCTTTTTCATTCGTCTGAACGATGTTTGTATGTGTATATAGTGTTTAATATAGTGGGTGCGCGCGTATATATCGCGTGCGAAATAGACTATACTCTCACTCCGATCGTTATCGAGCTTACCGATCTGAATATTCGAATCTCGATCTCAACCGATAGCTGTGCGAGCTATTGAAGCGTGTGTTGCGATCGCATATATATACACACACACACACACACACACACACACACACACACACACACACACACACACACACACACACACACA